>NW_010577078.1:20532-207289 GCF_000705375.1 Tinamus guttatus | reverse complement strand
TATCCTTCCCCTCCCCTCTCCTCCTCTCCTCTCCTCTCCTCTCCTCTCCTCTCCTCTCCTCTCCTCTCCTCTCTTTCCAGTTCTTCAGTCATTTTCCTATCCACACACAGTCATTATCCTTTCTCTTTTCCTATTTGACTACATAATTTTGGTAAATGCTAGCCTTTTTCTTTTTTTTGAGTCGTGAACAGACTTCCATACCCACCATCTTTTTCCTTTACTCTTCTTTCCAGCAACTCTTATCTCAACTCTCATCTCCTTCCAGTCATCTCCATGTAGTGTAGTTTGTGTACTTGGCCAATGACAAATGGATGTTGGTGAGTGTTTTAAAAAAAATCTCCAACAAAATGATTCTCTCAAGTGGCTATTCCCTTTCAGCCTTTCTCCTTGCCTTTGTATGCTTGCTTTTGAGCTGATATGTGTACAAGACAGTCCCTTTATTATTTGCAGTAATATTTTATAAGGATTTGTTATGCAGCTTGGAAAGTGGTGAAAGTAAATCCTTTTCTAATGCACATAGGCCAGTACAAGGAACTCTGTGATCATTTTTAGGCAGACACCTGGGCTGAACTCAACACGGCACTTGGCAAAAGCAGCTAACTACTGACACATCTGCTTTATCCATCTCTTTTGTGAGGGGAGACAGAATATGAAAAAAAAAAGAAAAACTACCTCCAACTATTAAGCTGTTTGTGTTGATGTGAATGTAGAAGCAGTTTAGCTGACTTTCTGCAATCACAGCACAAAGTGACAGTAACGTATAAGATGAAAAATCCTTTCTAATATACAGAGATGCTCTATGTGTTACAGTGCAGTGCAGCGTGATGGACGCCCAACATTTGGCTCACAAAGCTGAGCCAGAAAGTATTTTATTTTTATTCTTTCAGTATTCTGTTCAAAGGCAGGCAATGGAGTACTTGCTCCAACCTGGAGCCCATTTAAAATGAGAATATTTTGTTTTCTTTCCTTGCAAGTCAATTCAGATGTCTGAAAAAAAAATATTCTTAAATGTAAAGAACTGCATTTAAAAATAACAAAACAGAAGTACTGAATCCACATGCTTATAAAACACTAGAAGGGTCTGCTACCAACTGGTTTGTTTTTTTCTGACTCTGCTAACTGTGTTTTGAAGGCAAACTTACATAGTAGGAAGGAACTGAGTAATATTTGCCATGTACCATCTTATTCCTGAGAGCATTTACTGGTTCTGTTCAATTTGCATTTGATAAGAGACTTGTTGTATCCTACTGCTGGTAGCGCATATGGTGAGAAGTGTATAGTGTTTATAATCTGGGACAACGATGTAAATGGGAAGCTGTTCAGAACTTCATCCCTTGATGCTCTGCTTCTTCAACCATTAAAATATTTTGGCAGATAGGAAATCTGATGCTTCTCTGGAGCTAATAATGAAATCTGTTGCTAATCCTATCTCTTGGTATCTTTCATTTAAGACTCTTATCTGCAGGATGGGCTTTAGAAGGTAGTAGCTTAAGGAAGCTCATGAGGGCTTGCTCAAAGCTGTTGAAACTAGGTGGATTTATATAGGCTTTGTTCCTCAGGCAGAAAGGGTGCTTTCATATATCCATATTTGTACGCCTGATCAACATTTTGAGTTGACTACCTCAGCTCATGTTTCTTCATGCCTTACATTGGTCCTGCTGGACTTCCAACCACCTCTAGCTCCAGGAACAGCTCAGATTTTTCCATTTGGTCCAGCAGGAGACAGTGAGGAGCAAATGAATGGCTTGTGTGCAAATCCATTGGCTTTGCATCAAAGATGAACTTGGGACAGAATCTCTAACTACGATCCTCTCCTTTCTGTTGCTTTGACATCTCCTCTCTCAGGCTTTATTACCTTGCAGAAGACTGTTTGAGGTCCCTTGGCAAATAGATCAAACTGTTTAAACAGGGCAAGACCTCTCTGCCATAAAATACCATTCCAAAATATATAAGATTGTAAATTATTTTTGCTTAATTCTCCCCATTAAATATTATAAAAGAATTATCAATGCAGAGGCTGAAATGCCTTTGCTAGAAGAGCATGGGGCTTTACTTGAAATTGCCATTGTGTTTGTGACTGCGTCTATTAGGAATTGCCCACAATGATTCTTTACAAAGAAAAGACAAGACAGCAATAAGAGTTGTACAGGATATCACTAAATCTTCGTGCACAGAGATCCTCTTGTTAGCACAGAGTAAAGTTAACCATGGTTCACTGGTAAACCATGAAATTTACATCAATGCATAGATATTTTAAAACAGGATGATACAAACCCTGCTCTTATATGTGTATGTGCATCCATGCATCCTTTGGCAGTCACAGTACTTCCTTCATTTATCCGTCTGTAAGAGGGATTTCCAAGGACTTACATGATTTCAAAGCAAATGGCAGGTGCTCAGCTAATACCTGTTCCCACAATATATTTCTATATATGTGTACAGTTATATATATATGCATATCTATATATATACATTTATGCCTTTTTATATATTTGGAGAGAGGAGAGAGAACAGAGATTTCATTCAGGCTGCTTTTTAATTCCTGGATCTATTTTCTGCATTCAAAATGTGAAACAAATAAATTTCTTTGGGAGTTTTCAGGTAGGCCAATTTTTAAACTAGAATTAGTATTATATGAACCACTGGGAGGAACCTGAGGCTTGTCCTTTTACTCAACCATACAAGAATTTATTCTCTGATAGTATGCAGCAGTAATAGACAAACTGTTCCCAAACATTGTGGTTGGGACCTGCCCAGCCTGCTTTGGTGTATATGATCCTGAACATATCCCAAGTAATTGAATTCCCAGCAGATCTGAGATCCTGCCCATAATTCCTGTATCATCACCTAAGATTTCTCCAATGGATGACTCCAGTGCTCAAGAAATGCTGCACTAAAACTTCAGAGGAAGATTTTCTATGAGAAATGGTCACTGAAGAATAAGATACAAGAAAGTGGGTGTTTTGTCATTTCTTTCACTTTGATTTTGTTTTTTCAGTGAAAAAAATGAAGTGTTAAGGGCAAAGACTATGTTTTTCATAGGTTCTTTTAGCATAAGCTCTGTAATGTTTTATGAGCTATTCCTCAGGATAACTGGCAAACAGAGCAACAGTTCTCCTCCTATTGAAGAGAACGATAAAACTACCTTTTTTTTTTGGCTCTGAGAGAGTGATCCCTTCTTCCCTTTGGTACCTTTTAATTTCACAGGGTATCTCCATGCGTTGTACCATTTTGAGAAGAGATAGATAGGTGTTTCTTATGTTTTCCATACGCTATTTTGTAAATCTTTAGTGACCTTTCTAGTGGTAATCTAGTTCTTTTTTTTCCATTGCCAACATTTTTCTTGTCATTTACAACCATTTTCTGCTGGTTAGATCCTTTTTGAATTGGTATGCCCAACCCTGACCATGACTTTTTCAAGGGTTTAGGATTTTCATGACTGTGCCAAAAATCAACATAGCATTAGCATTATCTCAGAAGCTGAGTAAAAATGTAATGAACTAAAAGTATAGTCTAAAATGTTGGGATGGGAAGTAGTCTTATAGCAATGTGTTAGCAGCAGAGGATCATATGCCTTTTTATAACAATATTATTATCCCGAGTGGTAGTATAACATCTTCTAAATATTTTCTTTCAGAGAACTTTCTCTCCTATCTGAACAGAAAGAAGCACAGAACTGTAGATTTCTCTAGCATCTACACAATTGTCAGCGAGGTCCAGGAGCTGTTGCACATGCAACTGTTTTTGACATGACAGGTTAATGATACTTGACCATGATGTATTTTACTTTATAATGTGACATAAGGAGCACCCCTAGACACTTACAAGTGACAAATGCTTAACATCACCATTAACTGTTGCCTTGGGCTGGACTTGTTTCAGTCAACTTTAGTCATTTTCAGTGCTGGTCTCTCACCAGCGAAAGTTTTGTGCAGGGGCTTCTGCTCTGCTCTCTTTTCTCCACCCCTGCAAAAATCACCAAATATCAGATCACATTCTGCTGCTGGTCTGCCAGTTGAAAGTAAAAAATGCAGTGTGATTTATATGAGTAAAACTTAGCACATGAGGGAAGATGCAGCAGTTAGTTAACTGGAGACTTGCCCCAGTAGAGAAATAGGAGTGGATGGAATGGCTTTCCAGAATCATTTAGTTTTTCAGGCCCTGGGAGACAAATGCACGTACATATTATATTGGTTCAAATTTTGAAGCTATTTTTGAAAATGAGGCCCTTAACAATGTTAATTACTTATATATATATAATCCTTGAAATTATATTAGTGGTAGGAATTTGAACACTACTCACAAAACAGTTATAGAATTATAACATTAACACTTTACTAGGAACAATATATTTTAAACAACCCACTGGAAATATGAAAGTCAAAATAAGCATTAAGGTGCTTGTCTGTTATGGAACAGAGTCTAGAAGGCCGGAAATAGATAACATTTTCATTCATATATTAATTTCATAGCATTATTGTTTTTAACATCTCATAATTGTTTCCTCTTTACTCTTTGGTTTAGAAGACTGTTGATGCTGAATGTGTCTGAAGTATAACAGGGAAACCAGAAGGTGGGCAGGTGCAAATGGCAATCAACATAACCTTCCTCCTTGCCCTTTTTCATTAGTTTGTAAAACCATTAGAAATATGTTGCAAAATTCTCATGGTGAGCTTGCTGAGCTGCCATGTTGGCACAGCTTGCAGGCTAACCCTTTTAAATCACAGCAAATCCAGTATGTTATTGCATGCTAATATGGAAACATTAGCAAAATCCAGTCACGACTAAAGCATTTTCTAGAAATTACTAAGACTTTTCTATATGCAGCAAAGGCAATTTGAGGAGCTCTGCGTACATAAACAGAGGATGTACACACACTGCTGCAGGTTCAGCTTGCCGCTGAACAAACATGTTTGTTACACTTTAATAAAAAGCAGTAATAAGGCTGGATACTTAAACATACCGAAAATCATGTTTTGTCAGATACTTTGAGCTGTCATAGCACATGACAGGATAACATGAATGAATTAATAAAATGGATAGGATTTAGAGCAACAGAAAGTGACTAAATTACGGCCATAACGATCATTATAAGTTTCAGCTGAAAAACAACAGTCCCATGCTTATTTCTACCTCTTCAAGTACTTACCTTTTGGAGGCAGTCTTTTCCACACTTATTTTCAGGAAATGTTAATTAACTGTCTTTTATAGAGACTTCCCTTTTAGCAGAATTGCTGGGGGAGCTGTTTACTCCTATTATGGATTACTGTCACTCCTACTGTTTTTTTGAATTGTCGGCTCAGGCACAGAGTTAAGAGCAAACTTGTGGCCTGTATATCGTGAAGTCCTGGAAGCTGTACAGCTCAGTCTGATGGAATGATTATTGTACACCAGTTCACCGTAAAAACTTGTGGTTATTTCCATTCTTGAGAAACAGCATTCATTCTCTCTGCACTAGATGTTAACTCAATTTTTTTTTCTCTGCACGGCATACAAAAAAAGTAGATTATCACAATGATGCCCCTCATTCTTATATTCTTTAAGCATAACTACATTTTTCCAAAATCAAACATGATATGAATGATATGAGCCAGTATGTAACCCTGGCTAAGCTCTGTGCATTGCAAAGCCATTTCAAGAATATACGATGGAGTACGGGTTCCTTTTTTATTTTTTTTCCCCACACTTGAATATCTCTATAAGTGTTGGAACTGACCTATTTGCCTATGCTGTCTTTTGTGCTGCCAACTCTTGTTTGAGAATGCCTCATATGTCTCCAGCCTGGTCAGTCTATTCCTAATCCACAAACAGGTGCTTGATAACCTCCAAATTCACTTGTAGTTCCTCATTAAGGCACTGTGAATAGCACATGTGAGCAATCAAGCCACCTTTGCCACTTCTTAGGCCATTCTGCTGTGCCAAGAAAGTTTTTATAAGTTCTCATTCCATTAAATGATTTCATTTCATTTTTAAGATTCACCTCCAGTGACTGTCATATATCAACATAATGGATAGTTTATAAAAAGAGGTACAAGCATATTTGTGGTTATATGGCCTAACCAAAAGTATTTGGAACTAACACAATTTTTTTCTGACTTTGAATTACTTTCATTAAATAATGATGAGTCTATGTATCTATATATGTCTGAATTCTCATTGTCTCTCTGAGAATAATTTTGCAGATTTGTTATAAGTTTTAATACATGTGGACTCTAAAAATGTCTCCCCTAAATCCAACAAGAATTCCTCTGCTTTTTTCTATTACTGGAGGTTCTGTGCAGGGCCATGAGATCTAATTTTTTTCTTCACATGCTTTGAACAGGCCAATTTCTTCCAAAATATAGCTAGAATATTCTAAGCAAAATAGTGGTACCAGAGTTTTGGGATATCATTAACAAGGAGATGACAGAGCAACAGAGGACGGAAGGTTCTGGCACTGCTCTCAGCCCATCTCTGCCTCCTCATTTTAATAACATCAGAAGCAAATGAGAGCTGTATGAACACGCAAGGCTTTCCAAAATGAACACTCTAAAGTGAATTTTTATCTTTTCAAGTATTTTCTATCCCACTTACATCATTTATAATGTAGGCTCTATTTAGCTAATGCTGCCCCACACTAAAGTCATGTAGTCTGCTTGCACTATCTTAACTCTACTGGGGCTCGGACTAAGCAACCTACTTTCTTCCAAAGGCATAGTTCATCATTGTTAATCAAGGTTATATGTAGAAATGATGGAGCCATGGGATTTCTAGCAGCTTCCATATTTCTAGCAGCCCCATTACTTTGATTTGATGGATATGACTGTAAAATGCAAAGACCTGGTTCTTTATTACACTTGTCATTGCTCCAGTTGCTTTCTGATGGAGGATAGCAGCCTTACCCATTTTTACAGCTGGAGAAATGGAGATATGTGGAGAGGGCTGGGCGTGAAAGTGACCCAGTTTGTCATAGGGGCACTAGAAAGGGAACTTAACACTCCTGTGATGCTCAAAAACCATTTGCCTAACACTGGACCAGGAGGTCTCTAACCTACTCAAAATCCTGTGACTTCATAGAGGGAACTTAAATGCAAACTCTCCAAGTTCCTCTTTTCATCTAGAAGAACCACTGTGTCTTCTTTCATACTGCAAAATCCCCAGTGAACTCAGAAGCCCAAGTTCTTTCTGCCTACACCGGGTTTCTCCAGAGATAAGGAAATAGTAGAATCAAAGCAGGCTGATAAAATGAATAACAAATAAAAAATAAATGCTAGTCATCTTGTCTTCCTATCAGGACTACTCCGAAAAGATGTATTCTGTTATGTCCCAAAAAGCTGCATGGATTTCATATGATTTTGGCTCAGTCTGTCCAGATAAGCTTTAAAATGGAGCCTCAATTTCATTTAGACTCATATATTCAAAATCTTGAAGACTTAACTTTACAGACTGAATGACTGGTATTTAGCAGCATGGTATTTCAGAATTTGGTTAGGCTTAAACCCATCAACATTGATCCTGATTTTGCAGAATGACTCAAGTTAAAATAAAACAAAATGAATAAAGGAGCAATGTCTTTTGCAAAATCCTATCTTACCAGCTTAGTTTGAAATCTATTGAACTGGTAGGATCAAAAATATAAGGTTTGAAACCCTGGTCCCAGAGAGCTCATTGACTTCAAGGTTATTTTTTTTCTTTTTTTTTTTCTTTCTTTTTTTTAATCTGCTGCTATTTCAGTAGTCTGAGGGTTTTATTTTTTTATTGTGTAGGTGATATATATATTAGCATGGATCTCTATACATTACAATGAGTCCTTATACCAGCTCCCTGCGAAACAAGCCCCTTGTATTATTCCTGGTAAGTCTTTTAAGGCTACTATAAATATATAGTCCACTCTTGAAACTGGGAAGGAGGGGTATAAGTCTGAAAGGTAAAGTTAG
This sequence comes from Tinamus guttatus, assembly GCF_000705375.1. The sequence goes on along the minus strand of NW_010577078.1, from coordinate 199,373 downwards.
TGCAGTTATGTTATATTATGTAATTCTACTGAAGCTTTTCATCTTTATATTGAGTGTGGAGACGTGATCTGTATTAAAAACAAAACCACAGAACTTGTTTCATTGAAATCATTTGTGACCCTGGCCATGTTGCAGCCGTAAGTATAGATTACTATATGTTACTTGATCAGAAGGATTTAAGAGTAGTAGAGATTTGTTGATATAATGTAGTTTCAAGGACTGTATAAATCAATGACAGGGGCTGTTGTAGAAATGGCACTTTGCTCACCTTAAAATATACATCTTGGAACAGTTCTCAGGAAAAGAATGGCTGTGCGTTTTCAAGACATTAGTTAGGACTATTTCTCTTCCCTTAGTGTTGAGGTCCTATACCACGTCAGGTGAGAAGCTGATGCTGAAAATATGGTGTTATTTCATAACATGGAGAGTATTAACACAAAACAAACCCAGAAAATCTTAAAAAGTGTTGCACCAAGTATGAAAGGGAAAGACAGCTAAAGAATGAAGCCTCCTCCTCTAGGCTGTAGTTCTGTTTTTTAACTACTGCATGAGAATGACTGAAGGAGTCATTAACAGAAGTTACACAGGCACACAGCTGTGAGCCGCACAGAGCTTAAAACCAGGCTACATCAGAATAACTTCGCTTTATTTTGGGAGGTTATGAGATAAGTCAGAATCTGATCTCCATTACCGCTAGATTCCAGAGATCTGATCTATTTCAATTAGGGCTCAGAGCAGCCATATTATTGGGAGTTGGTGAAAATCCACCTGGATTTGGCACTTCAGACATGCCTAATTAGAATTCTTTAAAAGCTGTAATGATTTTTAGATGGCTACAGATACCAGCTAATAGTAAAAAGATTCTGTAATGTATGCATTCCTCCATAATGCATACGAATTCTTACTAGATTCTTATCACTTACCTATTCCATACATCTTGATTTGAGAAAGGAAAAGTTATGAAAATCCAGAGACAAACAGGCAGGAAAGACTGAATTAAAACACTGAATTTCTGCTTTGAAAATTGATAAGCAAGTATCCACATGGATACTTGATGGAGATGACAGCACTAAAGTCCACAATGATACTTTGTCCATTCCTTCCTTAGTCATTATGAGCACTTTCTCTCTGTCACAATTTCCTTCAAATAGGCAGTGTTTTGTTGTTGTTGCAATGCATTGGATTAACCCCTTCCCTGACAATTTTTTGAAGGTTACTTCAAAATGGCTCAGAGGGAAGCAAATCAGCTATAAGACACTTACTCTGAGCTCCCTTCTGAGTGCTTTCTTAGCATGCTGACCGCTGGCTTGCTTTAAAGGCAAGTACAAGTCGTTCTCCACAGATTACTGCAGTACTGGGGCAGGTGTCCAAGTTGCTATATTAATTAAATGCCACTGCCATTTGTGGAAAGTTTTGTGCCTCTGCTTACTGAAATGACAAACACGGGGAAAACTATAAAAATCATCACACATTTTAGTAGATGAACAGAAACATCATTTACAAAACACCGATTTCTCATGTTTTCTCTCAAGAACTGCTGGGTAAGGGATGCACAAACCGCTGGCAGCTTTACTTCAGGAGGGACAGAGAGCTAGTAGTTTTCTCTATTTTCTTCTGCATCTAAAAAGCAGTTGCAAACTTTAATTCCTCTGGAATCCACAAAATCCAGGAATCTAGAGTTACTCATGTGAGACTTTTAAATGTATTCATGCCTGTGAACACAAAACAAACATTTCTTGCACTGTGGAAAAAAAATAAAGTAAAGAAAGAGGAGAAAAAAAGAGAGAGAGAAATAAATGTACCCACAACAGCACCACTTTGCTGAACTCTTGAGATTCAGATTCCAGCCTGGATGGAGATGAAATCGATAGCTCTGCAGGAAGAATGTGGGAAGAATAGGCTATAGACACTGTGAGTGAATTATGCACTGCGCACACAGGGCTCCTGAACACATCACTGTCCTAAATTTTATTTTTATATGGCACATATTTAGAAAATTTAGGAGTGTCCTGGAAAGTTGTAACAGCTGGCGTGCGTGTGTTGAGCGCCGGGGCGCGGGGCAGTTGAACGCCTGAGGAATTCCAAGGCCTCTGAGAGGAATATGTTTCCAAGAAGGCCTCAAAAATGCCTGCGAGCGCACAGTGTGAGAAACAGCCAACTGCACGGGCCCTGACAGATGCTATGAAAGGGCTGGTGTTAAGTGCCTTTTTCAGGATATTAAACCAGCATCCTAACTGGTAAAAAAAATGAATTGTCATTGACATTATGTCGGCCCACTTGGAGCCCTCTCTGCTACTTTCTGCAGTCTGGTAACCATTACGCACAAGAGATCAATATTCTCCTCAGCACTGGAATTTAAGTAATGATTTCCAATAAAACCTATTTCAGACTGTTCTGGCTAGAGGACAGAGACAAGCCACAAAATATAATGCACTTAAAGCCTTTTTTTTTTTTTTTCCTTTCTTTCTTTCTTCCTTCCTTTTTTTTTCCTTTTTTTTTTTTTCTTTAAAGGCCTGAATAATGGAAGAGAGATCTAGCGATAAGACACAGGCACGCACACAGAAAGGAGGCATTTTGGTCCAGGCCAATGTGCTTAGCTAATGGCTGTAAGCTGACACCCGTAATGAAATAAAAATGTCTCGGTGCAAGTGCATAGCTGCACAATTGTTACCAACGCTGAGCCCTGCGGCCTCAGCGATGGGTGTTAAGGAACACAGCATTTCACATGGCTTTCCCTCCTTCTCCCTCTTTCGTGGCGAATACGAGATGCGTTTCAAAAATGAAATTAAGTAAATAACTTTACAATTTCATACTGCAGAAAGCCTGATATCTTTAGATGCAGCGAACAGCTCCAGCTCCCAGGAACTGTAATTGACACTCCAGGTGCTTAGCACTTCTGAAAACTTGGTTTCTGGTACTGCTTTTTTCCTGCTTGAAAGTATCTTCTTCCCTTTCCCTTTCCCTTTCCCTTTCCCTTTCCCTTTCCTTCCTTTCCCTTCCTTTCCCTTCCCTTCCCTTCCCTTCCCTTCCCTTCCCTTTCCTTTCCTCTTTTCAAAAGAAACTGAAGGGTGTAAGAAAATGAGTGGTACTCGAGGAATGAAATTTCTGATCTATTATCTGCTAGTGAAGGAAATAATTTACAGAGGTGAGATAGAGACGTACACATATATCTTTGAAGTTGTCATAGCTTCACATTTTGCCTTTGGCCTCGCTGTACTGCCTCATTTCTTTGTGTCCCGTGCATAGGCTACAGACAGGGGAAAGACCCTGTCCATGTGCACTAAGGCTGGACTACTGTGGTTAAAATGGTTTCCCCTGGATCTCCCTCACAGCTTGCAGTTGTCTGATTTCAATCAGTGGCAGTTCTCTCCACATGTCTAGCCATCAATCTTCCCTTGCTCCTGGATGAGTGTGTCACAGCATGGTGCATGTTCCAGTTAAAAAATAGACTGCACTGCAGCTCTCCCTCCTCAGTCATTGATAAGTATTCCTTTGATATTTTTATTAAAAAAGAAAGAAAACACATTATGATATATGTTTTTTTTTAAAAAAAAAAATGGAAGCACACCAAATCCCTGGAGATTGTAGGAACAGCAGGAAGCAGGGAGGGAGTTTTGGTTTATGTGGTTAGGATGAAACTATTGCTTGGTACATAGTTTGTGTGAGAGTAGAGGATTTGAATCTTCATTCCTTTCCACCTTGCCACTCTTCCAGCAATAAAAGGTCTCTGGACGTTGTGAGAGTCCCTAGTGTTTGTTGACTTCACACCACTGCCTTCCCTCTCAGTATCCAAAAACAGAGCTGCTTAGATATGGAAAGCCTTTTTGTACAAGAACCAAGCCAAGTGTGTCAGGCCGTAGTCTTTGCTTTCACCTTCAGATATTCTGGGGAGGGACATAAATGGCTATTTCTCTGGTTTAATACTTCTTTTAGATTACAAAGAATAATTTGTCAGTCTCCTAGTCAGTTTTCCTCTGCATGCCTGATGTATGTAGGCGATGATAACCTCAAGAAGCTGCATGCATTGGGCACATGGGCCAACAGAGAGAAACAAGTGTTTCTCTTGTCTTCTCCTTAGTCTTCCACAGGTGTCATTCCCACAAGTAAAACCATCTTCTGAAAGCATAATAACTCTGGTTCTCACAGAGCACTGTCCAGCTCAAAGAATTTTATAATAGCATAAAAAATTGTTATTCTTGTTTTATAAGTGGGAAATGGAGGCAAAAGGAGGAAAGGTAAATTATGCAAGAAGTCAGCTGACATAGATCACTATAGAACTTGATCAGTGTTGTATTTTGAGGGCACTCACTCTGCTTAATAATTCACCCAGTAATGACCTTTACTGTTCATATTTCAAAGCCCATCAGACTCAGCAGATAAAAGAACAGTTACATAAACAGGAGACAGCTTCAAACAGTTCAGCTTGACCCTTTTTTTTTTACATATGATGTAGAAGTCCATTTTATTTCTCGTGGTGCTAAGTCTAACTTGAAAAGAAAATGTAAGAGAAAAGCAGCTGGTTGGGTAATAAATTCCTTTAATTAAGGCAATTAAAATCCAACCACTTGTGAAAGGGATATTTCTAATGCTAAAATGAATCTCTTATGTTGTCTGTCTTCAATCAGAGATCTCCACTGGAATTAACCGATTCCAAAATCTTTATATATTTTGCAAGAGCACTTTCTCATGTCATTAACAAAAGCACTAAACCTGAAAAATTAATGCACAATCATACAAGTCATTTTCTCATGTAAAACCATATGATGAAAGCTAAAGGAAATATTTTCTATTAAAGCAATTCACAGTTCACTGAATTACCAATGTCAGGATGAAAAATTTGCTGTCAATACAATTAATCAATAAGAAAGAGCTTTTATGATCTATTTTACTTTTCCTTGTGTGTTTAGCTTGCTTTGTATTGAGAAAAAGTCAATTTTGGGTTTATGCAAAATCATCAGGGCATACACTATTGTTGCTTCTAGCATACACTTCTAGCATAGCTCAGAAGAGTTCCTTACTCAGTAGTAATCAGTTCTTTTAAAAAAAGTAGACAAAGATAGAAAAGCATGGCAAATGACATCAAAATTGGTAGTTACGAGTGATTATAACGACTTATCGCTATTGCACAGAAATTTGGGTTGCGTAGTAAATTGATCTCACCTGTATCACTGCTGAATATATGTCATCAGACCTTTAGAAACGAAAACCATGGGTTACTTTTACAGAATGGTCAACTCTCTGTAGTCTAAAAATGACTGAGAAAGGCATTTAATCATTTTGCTGTGCAAACAACTGCACGAGAGTTCCCACTGCAAGACAGATACTAAACCTGCAAATGCTGTCCTGGGCTGCAGACTATTACGTAGAAACAGAGGAGTTTCATTACCATGGATTTTTGACAACTCTGTCATGTTGAGATGTTCATATTTCAAGCAGGTTGTTGGCAATTTGGAAAATATTCAAAAAAAGAGCTCCAAACATAACATCGGTAGCAGAGGTGGGAGATAAAATTATATTAATCTGGTCACTAGAAAGGGCAGATCAAGAAGTGATATATTCACAGCCTGTGAATTCTTCTATAGAAAGAAAACTACTGGAAAACTAATGTAATGGAAAAGGGAATTACAGGTGGGAACTGAATCTCAGGAAATTAATATTATAATTAAAATACACAAAGAATGTTCTTAAGTGCTGTAAAAAAATTATTTAGGCATATAATGGATTATCCCTCATGTGAAGTCTTTAAATCAAAACTGACCGTCTTTCTGAAAGCATAGCTACAGTTCAAGTGGCAGGGGTGGAACTGATACTGGGAAGACTTGGTAAAAAAAAATGGGCCCGTGTTATGAAGGAAGTCAGACTACATGGTTATTATAATCATTTTTGGTCCTAAATGCTATCAGTCTATGAAAAGATTTAAGGACTTTAAATCTTGCTCTAAATCATTTTACATTCATTTGATTTCAGTGGGAGCCATTTAATATGATTAAAGTAAGCTTGTGCTAAAATGCTTGGTAGAGAGTCCTCTTATAGCTGACCACATACCAAAGTTTTTTGTTGAAATGATGCCACAAGTCTTTGCAAACCATCAAAAATGCAAAAGAGAAAATCCCTCAAGTTTGCTTTTTTGCATAGTGTGAGTTCAGAAACTAGACTTTTCCATGCTATTCTCCAAACTATCTTTTCACATTTAACTTCATCTGCCATCATATGGAACTACCAAATGGCACTGGCTGTAACAAAAGTGTAATTCTCTTTCTCTTCCTTTTACTGAAGGGCCTGTTTTCCTCCTCTAGGTTTTAATCTGAATCTTACATGAATGAGAGAAAGCCATCCCAGGTACATCAAAGATTTACGGACAGACCATTACTGTGAAGGCAGTAGGAGACTCGCCTGCTTTGATGCCAGATGCTGCTTTGAGAGACATGGCCATTTTTGCTGACCTGCTTGAGTAAAGTATTAATGAAGCTACAACTCATTAATGTAAATTGTAAGGAACTGAACCCAACCAAACTGGTGCTATAAGCTATGATTGTAGAGGTTATTTTCAGTGGAAACAGTAGTTAGCATTTCAAATGCTAAAGTGACAGTGTTATAACATCCACCTTCACACAGGAGTGTTCACTGTATAATTTCAGTAGGAATTCAGATGATGCAAAATGATATATAAGGACTTCTTGACCTAAAAAAACCTGACCTCCATTTTCAGGATGTGATGTGTGCATTTACCACTTTATTAGCAATATTTTTATGCGATATTTATTTAATTTCAGTCTATTAAGGAAATCTCACTTCATGCCTTAGTTTTTAAAAGGTGACAAAATATAAAACCCTTAACTTCTATGATAAATCTTGCTGTGCTTCTTTAGAGGAGAGCTCGCTTTTTAAAGAAAGGTGGTGAGGTATATTAGTCAAGTCCTGAATTTCATGTTAAAAACAAATAAATCACCGTTGAAAAGCAACCAAATATTTGGTACTGAAAAGACTTACTATAGCACAGGAATGAAATACAGTCTGTCAAATACAGCAGGAAGTGCTTATGAAGTTCATTATCACTTTTCATATTTTCAGCAATTTCAAAAGGCAAAAGGAATGAATATACTTGATATTTTATCTTAATCTTTCACTTTACTGTTCCTTGCAGGCAACTTGATCTTTAAGGCTGAACTGTAGAGGCATTCCTATTAATTCAGATATTAATCTCAGCTACAGTATGCAGTGTTGATTCCTTGTTAGGCTGAATGGTTAAAGTGAGTATTTGCAAGTTTGATTTACATCTTGCAAACTGTGTTATTTATAGCAGGTTTGCCCTAAAATGGCTAGTTAGCAGAGTTCAGCTAAAGTTAAAATGACTTAAGCCTAATGTTGGATCATGCATACTCTACAGTACCAATTTTCACTTCTGGAGAGCATGGCTCCATATTTTCAGCACAGACCACAAAGAAGTGTAAGCCAGAATTCAGCCCCAGTTAAAATAACCCACAAACATCTCATTAAATCATTCAACACAAAATATCAAAAGCTGAAAAAATGACTACATGCTTGCACTTTTCCAGCTCCCTGAATATTCAGAATAAAAACAAACTGCATAATTTTACCTCTGAAATAGTTCTCCATTGTAGGAAGTGATAGTTCACTGTGTCTTTGATATCCAGGTCAAACAAGTCCCCAAAAAACGTAAGAGCAAGGAATGACGAGAGAGAAATTCGACTTGGTAAATAGACACAAATAATTCTAAAAGTTTAAATTAAGGCCATTTATAAGTGGTATTATCTCATTGATCCGACTTTAAAGCACAAACCCATAAACAATTGAAATAGGACAAAGGAAAAGACCAGAAAACTGCAGAAGTTTCAGAATGGGGAAAGTCAGCTGTGTGATTTGTTTTGTGGACCTCAACTTTTTCCTGCCTGCTTGGCCATGGAACCAACTTCCACATTGCATTGTTTCTTTCCCTAAATTAAATATAATAATGATTAAAAAGAAAAAAAAAAGTGGAAATATCTTCTCAATCCAGGCTTACAAAGTCATTATGGACAAAATTAAAACCCAGGCTAAATTATTTGATTTAGAGAGAGGACTGTGCTTAAAATCATGCATGCAAAGAATGGAAGACTAGATCATTGCTTACCTACGTGAGGTAGGTGACTTGTTAGGCCCAAATTGCTTTCCCAGCCTGAGCTTCTTGCAGGATTTACCTCCTTCCTAACAAAGGACCAGATGCAGTATGCTCCCTTGCAGGATATCCCACAGGTGAAGGGGGAAAGGACACATGTTGAGGACTGCTATGGAAGGGTTGCAAAATGAGCTTTCCTCCCTCTAGACAGATGTCCAACAGCTGATTACATTTCTGCATCTTCTCCACATGGCCTGTGAATCGATCACAGCACAGACGGCCACAGATATGGGTGCATCAGACTCCTTTTGGCAGATGGTCACATGACACTTTTGCACCTTGGGCTGTGCAGAGTGCAGGAATGTAGAGCACAATGTAGTGTACAATTCCCTTCTTCTGAAGGTAATGATGCTTCTTTGGCACATTTTGTACATTACCAAGCTACTGGGCATACATTCCAAGTAAGTTTGAATGTCAGAGCTGCTGCTTCTAAAGCTCCACATTAAAGAAATCCAAAATCAGCCTAGTCTTTTTATATAAAAAGCTTTAAAAGCTCTCCAACTTGACCTAATAAATTACTGTTGTAAAAACAGTTTTATGTAATGTGCAGAAGTCTAAGAAAAACTGTTTTAATGGTTATATAAAAAGAGAGATTTGCAAATCTGTGAATATAGGTTAACGTTATGGATTTTTCAAGTAAGGGAAAGAAAAAAAAAAAGTGTTAAGAATTGCTGAGGTAAAAAGCAGAATAATGGACTCTCAGTTTCATTTTCATCCAACTAACTACCTTGAAAATGAAAAGGCTGTTCAAGAGAGTTCCTTTTAAAAGTTGGAGTAATAAAACATTAGAAGTCAAGTGCTAGGAATCAAGTGCTGTGCCTGCACTTTCCATGACCAGCTGAAGGAGACAAGGACAGATAGACAGTGATTGACCAGAGCTCTCATAAGTAATTCACTCTATGCACAACATCCTGACTGCCTTGCAGTCAATGGGGCTTTGGCTAGAGACTCTAATAAGATTGCAATCATGTTTATCTTTAAAAAAAGCTGCAGTTCAAATTCAGAAGAAAAAACAATAAGTAAGGAATTGTTAGAGAAAAAAACAAGTTTTGCAGGGCTGAGCTTATTTGCAAATCTAATTTGAATTCAGTGAATAGTTTTGCCTAAAAAAGGGGCTATTTAAATTAAAAACCAATGAATTTGCTTAACAACATTTTTTATTTTCTGCTCAGAAAGAACAAAATAGTGGGATTAGCTATCTAACTGACTGGCACATTGGCCATGGTGCAATGCACATAATAAATAATATCAGGTGGCAGGGTTATCCATTGTTGTGATTAGTCTGTGATCTAGACACTTTTTTACTGAGCAAGCATTTTAAAAAAATTCCACTCTTTTTGATGCTTAGGACATTTTTAAACCCCTGCTCTGCCTATTCCTTTCTATAAGAATTTGCATAGCTTGGTCTAAACCAAGCCTGAGTGGGCCAACAGTTTTAAAAATTGTGCACATTGTTATCTTGGTTTTGCCTCTGTGGTGGAAAACAGCTTTAGTCTCTCAAATGTTGCACAAATGTCATCTCATCTCCAGAGCAATGGTATACTTTCTGTGAAGAGACCAAAAGTGCTCAGTATTGCGGAGGAAATGGGGCTAGCACCTCATACAGTCTCAGAACACTGGAACTAATTTGGATTTCTCTCCTCATTCATACACTCAGTCTTCTCCCCCCACTCTGCTCCACCTGTTTTCCTTTTCTACTAAAGTTGTACAATGAACTGATGACTGAAGATTTTCCTATCCGCAATACTTGTATTTCCTTCCATGTCTGGGCACAGCATGATATCTATACTTAGCTATATTTTGATTTTTTTGCACCAAATTCAGCATGGAATCACCCTCCGCAATTCCACTGAATTTAGTGATGCCACACAGAGGAGAATTCAATCTTTTGTTACAAAAATTTTTCCTTGTTTTCCCAGCTCACTGTTAGCACTAACTAACTAACTAGTGCTAACTAATAGAAAAAAAATAATTGCATTTATAGCATGAGGCAACTTTAACACACTTTCTTCTCATTTTGCCTGTTTGGTGTCTCCACATGTTGGGTAGTGCTGCTCCTCTTCCCAAATCATTCTCAGTTATCATTCAATGCCTGAAACCTGTGGGATACCTATAATTTAATTCTTTTCCTTCTCTCCTCACTTCTTGGTTTCACTTACTCACTTTCTGGTACATAAGCTGGTTACCCCACGCAGTGTCTCCCCAAGGTGTCCTGCTGCCCGCACACAGCTGGGAATCGTCCTTTTCTGTCATTGCTTCTGCCTGGATCAAGATTACCAGGATGTCCTTAAAGAACCTCCCCAATTCACTCTCCATCCTGAAAATACAGCACATCCACTGCATCCCAAACAGTAACTCCTCAGGCTCCTATTCCTTCCCCTGTCATCTCTAGCAACCAGCACCAAGTAGCGCTTCATGCCTCCCATTGTAGGCATTTGACCCTTCTGTTGTGAAAGCCCTGCAGGGCCAAGAAGATTCAAACTAGTGAGGAATTTGATAGGAAAAGTAGCAAGTGATATTGCTTGCCCCAAGTATATGCAGTGTCTCAGTATCTACAGAGAGAGAGAAAAAAAAAAAAAAGGCAAGACTGTGACTGAGAGGAAATAAAAATATGGTAAGGTGACCTATCTCAAAGGCCAATGACAGAGGAAAAAAAAATGGAATCTCGATTTCTGGAGGGCCAGGTCCTCATATGCCCACCCAAAATACATGTACTGGGTAACAAGTCTTACTAGAACATGTCCAGACAAATGTGTGTTATGATCTAATCAAAAATTCAAAAGCCAAGTGCTTGTGAGCTCTATTTGTATTGGATGGCAATGAGCTGGGGCAATGCCGCACACCTTGTCCCTGGGTAAGGTGAGTGCTGAGAACGGGCTGAATGCAGCATGGGACACATTTCTTATTTGCCAAGGGGAAGCTGCCGCATCTGCGGTTTTGCCAACAACTCCTTGGAGCAAACAAGCTCACTGCAATATTCCCCAGAGCAGCAGCTGCAAGAGGATCACTTAAAATTGCATAAAGCATTAATTTGAATTTTGAGACAAGTTTGGTACCACACAGTTGGACATAGGCCAAGGAGTCCCATGTAGTAAAGGGTGTGGGGGGAAGGGAAGAAGAGAAAGAAAGGAAAAAAGAAAAGACAGTCCTGTCAGTGGTTTTAAGCTGCCACTTTTTTTTTTTTAATGGAAAAATTGTTACAAATGGGTTCTTCAACATATGTTATTAATTTCAGTGTACTGGCTTCTTGCCAGTTAAGCATCAGTCCTGGTTTCTTTGCTTTCAGTTTTAACTAGCAAAACTCATGAGGTCATTAACGAAAACGGACACGAAGGTTTTTTTTTTTTTTTGCACACAACTGTTATGGAGCAACTGACTCTTCTGAAGGCTGTTATTTAATAAAACTTCAACTTCTTTTTTTTAATAGGGAGATGTGCTTCTCAGCAAAATCTGGTGTTTCTACTATAAACAAAGCAACATGTGAAGGACTTCAAACACATTTACTGTTACTGGCAAGGGAAACAAAATCAGAAACTTTAAAAAACACTCATAAATGTTAAGTAACATTTCATAGAGCCACGCTGCTATTTACTTTGCTCAATATGTATACGTGCAAGAGACCAAAGCAGAATTGAAAAATAACAATGAAAGAGAATGTGGTTTGATAGAAATATCTACATATGGAAATGCTGATTGAACGTTATTAATGTTTGATTTGGCTTGAAGAAAGCTGCAAATCCACTTGAAGAAAGAATGCCGTTTCATGGGTTTCTGTAGAAAGCGGCATCTCCCACTCTGCAAGAGCCATGCTGAGCTCTTAATCCAACGCACACACTTGCTGGGGGTGCTGACAGAGAACACGGGCTCATTTGCAGAAAGAGCCTGTTTATTCTGCAACTGGAAAGGGGTGTTAGTCACTCCTGTGAGTGAAAACAGAGGTTCAGGGCTACCAGGTTTTGCTTCTTCATACCCTGCAGGCAGCAGCTCTGGGTTCTCCACTACTGTCTCCATACCCCTGGGAGTTGCACTGTTGTCCTGTTACATCCCAAATACCTGTAGTCTCTGGTGCCCATCCACTTCTAGGACAGCCTATGATGGCTGAGCCCATTGGGAAGTCCCCCAACACCATTGCTCCCCCATGTACCTCCAGTGCTAAGCTGAAAACAGTGCTTTATGACCTGGCACAGGAAAGAAGAGCTCTCCTAAAAGGCAGACTCTGCTTTGTGCTCCTTGTCTGCTATTTACAAGCTGCAGACACTGTTGGCAGGCGAGCAGAGAGTAATACGCAACACAGGAAGTCAAATCGTATGTACTGTTACTGTCTACTTAATTACCACAATAAAGAAACTTTATGGAGGAAAAAATATATTTCCCAACATGAGGCATAGCTTGTATGCAGGACGAAAGCATATGATCAAACGAATGCTAAATAAATAACTAGATCTTTTCATTCAGAAGGAGTACCAATATACACAAACAACAAGGCTGGAGAATTATGATCTTATTACTTTTACCCTTGTCCTCAATTCCCCCCCTTCTCTCCTCTTGTTTAGTACATGCTCCTATTACATCATGCCCAAAATTAGATTGCAGGATCAGGCTTTCTTGTGAAATATTTAGCACTACTTTCTTTAGGAGAGACCAGTAATTCTGCAGGAAAGGCCTTTCTTCACTATATTTTATGTCTTAGCCTGATCCAGCTTCAGCCAAATGAAAGAATTTCTTTCTCTTGGCTTCAAAGAAGTTTGGGATGGGCCATCAGTCCAGAGACCAGAACATGACATAGTTGTTAGATAAAGAGAAACGTATGTGTGTGTATTAATAGCTGATCTGCCTAATAGGAAAGATGAAATCATGTTCTGACATATATTTTCTAATTAAAAAATTATGATTCAAATAGAGCTAAAGCCTTTCTCCTATGCCTAAGCAGGCTCACTTTCCTACTGTAAATTATACTAAAAATAGGTACAAGGATACATCTTCCTATTCCAAAGACACAGAGACTATAACTGATAGACCAGGATGTGCTCATGCAATCTTATATTCAGGGCTCTGTTACCCACAGCTATGTATGCACACACACTCACAAACACATACACAGTTTCCAAGAAAGACAGTGGTAGTATAGATTAAAAAAATACAATTTGGCTAGATAAAGATCGCTATCTTAAATGTCTGCTTCTTCCAAGGAACCATTTTTAGAACTTCACTGTAATTACATTAAGAAGATGTTCCACGTGGCGGAGAAGAATGGAGGAGAATTAAGAACACTGCAAACAAGTTTATGTAACTTCTACTTAAATCCATGTTTTACTCAAAGACAGTGTCTGTGTTTCTTATTTATGAAATCAACATTTTCCCTTGTCCTCAGGTACTTTATGAGAACAAGTCCTTTAAAGAACTTTAACGACATTTTAAAAAGATGTTATACTTTGCCTGTCTTAATATCCTATCTTTGTATGCTCCGGTCAATTCTGGCTTGTCAGGCTTTCTCCAGCAGGAAAATTGCAGAATCAAAAACAACCAACCAACTATGGTTGTTGGTCGTAAAGATCACCAAAATGGTATCTGGTTGCTAGATCCTCTTAGTTGGTCATGGTAGGAATTGTCCACAGTAATCAGCAAACACGTTTACCACAGCTGGTGCTCTTTTACCTGAATGCTTTTTGTCTCAAAATGCATCCATGATAAGAAAATGGTTCAGCTAAGGTTCAGGCTTATTTTCCTTGGTCAAGATTCACCTCATGTAACTTTAGATGTGTAAAAATTGGTTGGCTAGGGCTGTGCCTACATTAGCATTTTGGTTCAGGGCAGCAGCACGGTTTTAAAGCAAATTCTTTGATTTCCACTTACTACATATTAGTTCAGTTTGAAGAGCAGTTTTAATGCATTCAAGCTAGATTCCCTTAGAAGGAAATGAAACGAGAAACTCTGTTTCAAGACTGACTGCATCCCAAAAACTACTCGGGACAGAAGGGTGTTAATTCCCAATTGTTCCTTTGGACAACAAGCATGGGCTCAAGCAGCAAATCCCTAAACTGCATACAAGTGCTGATGTTGGGGCGTGAGCACCAACTGCTTTTGCCTGCTGGTCTGTTCCTATGGTACTGACTTACCTGCTGGTGCAGAAAAATCCTAACTGCTTGGTGGTCACCTCAGGCTTCCTTAATGCACGGTAGAAATAAACAGGCAGAGGCAAATCACCCTTTTTATGTCAGATAGCTATCCTAGAACAAGATAGATTGGAAGGGGCAACTTTTTTAAATATAAACACTGATCTTTGGGTGAAACTGGTTGATCCCAATCCTGCCTTCACAATCCTAGGCTTACCTAGCCTTATGTTTAGACTTCTCCAGCTGGCCCTGCTGTTGCTACCTTTGACATGTGCAGTGTTTATGGTCTGACTTCTGCACAACTTTGCATCCTGTACAACCTCATCAGCCAGAGGAAGGGACTCACATGGTGAGCCAGGTCACAGAGCAGGAAAGAAGCTGCAGCCACACATGGCAGGAGGGAGTGGGACCTTCTAGGGGAAGCTATGCTCGGAGATGTCCAGCACCACTTCTTCCTGGAGTATGTCCTGGGACCCTGTGTGCAGTTGTGATGCAAGCTCAGGTCAGGATTTGTGGAACTGAACGCACCTGGAAACAAGAGAGGACCCTGTAATTTCCACCATTTAAAGCATCTGCCCATTCCCAATGCCTTTGCCAAACTCAACCTTCATGTGTCTTAAAGGGAGTGCTCTGCTTCTCCCTCCAAGTTCCTTACACCTCTACATATTTCACTCAAAAAAGAAAAAAAAATCTGGTGAGGTAAAAAGCATTTTATCAGATACACAACTTAGCTCCCACAGTATATGAATATCATAATAACATATGACATAAAATTCCTCTTTTCTTTTTCATTTAAAATTAATTGCTATGCTTTAAACTAAGAGAAGTAGTTTAACAGTTTAATTTATTCTATGACAAGTGGTGTCCTGTCTGAGACATTTTACATTATCCATTTTCTGTAGTTCCAAGAACACACTGTAGCAGTTGCCAAATATGTAAATATTGCAGCAATTACACTTTCATTACCCATGAAAAATGATCTTGTAAGGTCTTGAATGGAGGTAGCACTTTAGTGCTGAAAGAGTTTTTAAAAAGCCAGGAAAAGGTTTTGTGTTATGCCTTACTAGGCATAGGGCTAATACACACTCTAAATATTAATGTTTTCTGGGAGAAGTTATGATTAATTTGACTGAATATTTTATCAAAACATACAATTTCTGATCTCAAAGAAAGATTGAAGGCACCAGAAATGCAATAATGATTTTGTCTTCTATCAAAGATTTATTAAATAATGTGTTTCACAAAGAAAATCTATTTGTCACATATGCTTGACTAATCTATTAAACAGGCATGACTTCAAAGGATACATAGGTGCAATAATCCACTCATATAGAACAAGTGGCAGGACTGGGACATAACACTTGCAAATTTAAAGAAAGTGCCATGAACATATGCTGCAGAAAGGAGGCATATCTACATATGTGGCAAAAGTAGAAATTAAGTGAATTTGTGTTCTGCCTACATGCAACTACACACTAGTTCTGGCCATAATTTTTTTAGTAGGAAAACTAGTCTGTCAAGATCAAAAGTTTCTGCAGGACTTTGATTTTACATTTGATAAATTGGAATATAAAGATGAAAATTTGAAATAATAAAAAAAGAAATCTACAATTTCTTTGATTTAGATCAGCTTAACTTATGGAATAAATTTTCTCATTGTGATTTTAATAAAAGTTAATTTAATTATTTTGGAATTTTACAAAGAAGAGATTTTTAAATTCTGAAAAGTTTATTGCCAAGGCATTGCGGCATTTTTATTTTAATAACGTTCTTTTCTTATTCCCATATGACATGTAGTTAGAAAGGAAAACAAGCAAACATTGCCCTAGGTAGCAGTATTTTGTTGCTGGATGTTCTGGAACACAGAATCCATAATAATTACTTTTTTCCAGCTTTTTAGGCATGTTCAATGAGCTACACTTTTAAATTTTATACTGTACCATTGTTTCACCTCACATCTATAATGACAAGTATAATAAAAAGTTCTAATTGTTATATCACATGGAACAGTGTATTGTGTATTGTACATGGAACAGTATCTGCATGCTTGAAAACAAAATTCTTCCTGTTCACACTGGTACATGGTGCCTTGAAGTTTTGAAAACCTTGCTATTAAAATAATTTCTAAACTTTGCAATCCATTTCATTAAATCTAGGATACAGAGCATCATGAAGTACAAATACTTGATGCTTTCAGCAATGGAGTGCACTGAGAGTGTGAGGATCCTCGCACAGTGATCTCTGGAGAGCAACCAGCCTGCAGGTTGACTCTCAGAACTCATTGCCATTGGTGGGCAGCAACCAAAGTTTTCAGTGGAAGTCACTGGTCCAAGTGGGTTGCAAGCCAGATGCTCTGACCCTGGGCTTCGCGATCCCAGGCCACTTTTGGAAATGCTAGCCTAACTCCTCAGCTGCTAGCATGGACTACCATTTTTGAAAAACCCACTAAATGGCACTGGAAGACAAGCTGAGCCCAAAAGATGTGTGTGAAATATCTAAAAGAGCAACTCCACATTCACCTGGGAGGGACTGCTTGGCAACATGTAGCTTGTTATTTGTTTTACTCTTCCTTCTAAAGACCTGTGCTTTCCCAATGTTCAGAATAAATCAATATTTCATTTAATCTTAATTAATTAATTAATATTTAATTTAAGCCAGGTAAGAACTTCTCGTTATCATTCCTGGCAATGGCAGTGACCGATGAGGAGAGAGACAGCTCCACTGCAAACTTCCCTGCTGCGCAGCCTAGCTGCAAGCCTGCACACTTACTGCTCCTGTAGACGTCTCTGGCTTTTAGATCTCTCAAAAAGCTCTGATTGCTGAGGAATACTGTAAATGGCAGGTTCATTTGGATGCCGGGGGCTTGATGCCTGTCACTGCAAAAAAATACATGCAGGCTCATCTTGGCCAGGATCTGAACACACACTGTTTGGACAGGGGCTTTAACAGATTAGAGCATTAATTTGCTTAGCTGTCCCAGCTCCTGTACTTGAAACCTCAGGCATCGGCCTGGTGTACTAAGCCCAGGATCTCAACGGACTTTCATTTCACTGTTGTTTTATAGCTGGGTATTGTCTTGTACAGTTCTCCTTATCTACACTTTTAATGGGTGTTTATAGTTTGTGGCAAGCAAATAAATAAAACACCCTTTTAGAATTAGAAAACTGAAATGTAATACATATAAACCAATCAAGGCAATCCTAGAGTCTGACAATGATTATCTACAGCAGCAGCAAAGAGAAGCTGTTTATATGTACTGGAATTAAAAAAAAAAGACCCTCCAACAATCTTTTTCAAGGATTAGTAACCAAAACACTAAATACACCATGTGTTAGATTTAGCTGATTGTCAACAATCAAATGGATTGCATTTGCATAAACTTTGAAGTGATTTTATGTTGACTGTGCAGTGTATGCAAACACTTAGGAGGCCTTTCAGCACGAGCACGCAGCTAGCTTTCACTCAGGGCACTCTCTCAGTTCTCGCACGGCTTTGTCTGGAATGCTGTGGTTTTGCAATCCAGATGTATATGTTGTTGTTGGGTTTTGCTTTTTTTTAAAAAAAGGAAGGAGGCTCACGGAAAGCAAAATAAATACATGACTTTGCATGCAAAAACACCACTCTAAGGTTCCACAGTAGAAGAGCTGTTTTTAACTGACAACTCAAATATTTTCTGAAGGCTGTTTTATCTGAAAAAGATTTATCAACAATGAAACATTTTGGAAAAAAAAGTGCCAACAGACACAAAAACTTGTTAAAGAAAAACGTTAGATTGATTCTGCTTATTCCACAGTTAAAATTGCACTTGAACTGAATCGTTCAAAGGTTGCTACAATCCAGCATATAATAAAACCAAAATCAGAATGGTATTACTTATTCAGATTTTTTTTCCAACTGAATATTAATTTCAATAGACCAGAAAAAGCTGAATAATAAATGGATGCCAGTAGAGAACAAGCTTTTTTACTTCAGAACATTTCAGCCCTCAAAACTTTCCAGTTTGTGTCCTACTTCCATCGAACCAGCAATTCCGATGGAGCATTTAGCCTCATCCTTCGCTATGTTGGAACTCTTTGATGCGTCAGGGAAGCTTGTAAAAGATTTTTCTGCTCCTACACCCATTAATGTCGGTCTGCTTTCTGATTGTGGTGGGCCTTGCCTTTGCAGATCAGAGATTTCCAAAGAATATTAGTCCCAACATTTCCGGGCCTTGCCAGAGGCGGAACATTCTGGATAACTCCAAATGTGCTATTCGGCACTTTCCAGCTCTGTTTAATGCATCTCAGAATGCATTGCACTGCGCTTCAGAATACTCCCGAGTTTGTCTGACATCATTATTTGCAAAATATAGGAGCAATGGAGGATTAGGCTGGTGTGGGGAACGAAAATGCCAGGCTCCTAGTGCAGCTCGCTCATGCTGGAAGCCCCTCTCACTGTGACTCAGTCAGGGGAGAACAAGCAAATGATGATGGCAAATATTTTTGATGGCAAATGTTTTTCACATCTCCCTATTCTTGCTGACTTTTTGCTACACTTGAGACATAAGTCTAAATCCTGAAAAACCTTTCCATTTTTTATTTAGTGCTTGTCACAAGACTCCCATTCAGGAAAATATCTTCGCTGAGACTCTTTTATAATGAGTGTTAAAGATATTAATTAATTATTGTTGGTGACAATGAGTCTTGTTGCAATATGAACATGCAGAGGATTGAGTCCAGTTGATTTTTTAAAAGACGCAGCTCCCAGTCTGGCATTTAAATGATTTCCCCAAACAGGCCAGCTCTTTAGTTTCTGACACTACTACTTGATGCTCACAAAGAGCTTTTACAATTGTTTTTTAAAGGCTGGAGTTGTGACTACAAGCAAGTTTTTTCCTCCTTTGGGGTGTTCTTTGCTCTCATGCAGCTGTTGTTTTAGCCTCTTATAGATTAAAAAAAAAAAAGTGATAGACACTTCCTTACATGTAGCTGTTCATGGCATCTGGAATGACAGGGTGGGCATATTACAGTAAGTGGCGTTTAGAAAGAAATGTTGTGAAAACAAAGAAAGCCACATAGGGAAACAGTGACAAAACCACACAAATATGTGGCTTATCTATTTTGTCTGTTTTCTTTCTTTATGTTTGGAGATTTTCACAGAATGCATGTGGTCCTCACTTCCAGGCACGCATTATATACTTTCAGGCCTCCAAATGGAGAGAGTAGTCTGAAAAACTGTGAATATAATTAGATATGGAATATTTTTAACAGCTGGAGGGATTTCACACTTAGAAGCCAATTTACAAAACTTTGGGCTTGGCACAGTTTCAACACTAGCACTGGAAGTAATAATTTCCCTGGCATTTTGTTGGCTCCTGAAATTATTTACGTCTATACATATATCATTTTAAAATCACACACACACAAAAAGAAACCATCTTATATCTACCTGGTTAGTGATAAACGAGCAACTTTAGAGGCAATGTCAGAAGAAAAAAGTGATCCTGTATAAGGTTCATGCTGAAAAAATACAGCTAATTTCTCTCTTGTTTAAAAAAAGTCTCATGGAAATTTCCTGTGTTACTGAAAATGTTTCAGACATTTTTCTGATACTGTAATGGATAAAATTTGTATGAGATTTACAAGGAAAATATATTAACTAGGAGCTACTACATCAAATATGGTTCTTATTAGGAATGCAGATTTATTGGTTAGGTCATCCAGGTATCATTTCTGAGATGAGATCTGCCAAGAAATTTGAACAATAGAAGTGCAAGGATCAAATTATTATTTGATTTCCAGCACTTTGATTTGTTTCAGTATCAGAACAATAAGACTAAATACACCCTGAATATCTTGCAAACTGTAGTCTTAGTCATTCATGTTCATATAGCTCCTGTGCGTGATTTCCTTTCACTTGTGGGTTTTCAAAAGTTTAAAGATTTGTTTGATAGGAAAGTGTAAAGGAAAGTTTAAGAAATTAAAAGCCTTACGAAAACAATATCACCCTGGATTGGGATAATGTGTGTGCAGCATCCTAAGCAGCACTTGAAACTCACTGTCTCTTTAATCTCTGTTAGAAGAAAAATACATGTTAATCTTTTTAAGTAGATCGCTAAGAGATACAGAAAAATGAGAATATGCCAGTGACTCAGATCGTGATGATATCTGAAATAGCAGTTTTCAAAGCACAGGCCAATCCTGGAAAAACATGCAAGATCCTGGAGCACAGACCTTGCAAGGAGCGTCTAAGAGAACTGAGGTTTTTTAGTCTGGAGAAGAGGAGACTCGGGGGAGTCTTTATGGCTCTCTACAACTGCCTGAAAGGAGGCTGTAGTGAGGCAGGGTTTGATCCCTTCTCCAGAATAACTATCAATAGGACAAGAGGAAAAGGCCTCAAGTTGCGCCAGAGGAGGTTCACGTTAGACATTAGGAAGAATGTCTACCTGGAAAGAGTGGTGAATCATTGGAACAGACTGCCCAGGGAAGTGGTGAAGTCACCATCCTTGGAAGTGTTCAAGATAAGGCACTTACGGATATGGTTTAGCAGGTACAGCGTTGGAGGGTTTACGGTTGGACC
This sequence comes from Tinamus guttatus, assembly GCF_000705375.1. Next base: position 178,526 of record NW_010577078.1, on the reverse strand, counting down.
CAGTGATCTTAAACATCTTTTCCAACCATAATAATTCTATGATTCACACTTAGAATTCTAGGATCCTGACACTAACAAATGCTTATGCTTCATATGAAATAGCTAAGTAGTCCCCAAAGAGAATTAAACCCGCAGGTGTTTACATGGTGATACTCTACTTTTGACCAATGAAAGGGGAAGATATTTACGTTTTTCTTCTAGGATTTGTGTAGTAGGTTTGTGATTGCAACTTTCTGTAGATTGCAGTCTCCTCTTGAACTGAGACTGTGGAAGGGGAATAATAAAACAGGGCATTATTGTGCTGTATAAACTCCTACGAATTCAGTTAGTGCACTTAGGAAGTGCCCTGGCAAGTCACACACAGCCTGAGCTGCTTCTTGGAGGAAGAGGGACTTGCTTGTCCCTTCCACTACGGCCTAACCCACAGCTCATGGGATTCAGAGCTTTATCAAACATGCTGCTAACAGGCTTGGATTTGGTCACTCAGTTGCCACAAGGAAGCAGCACTACTGAAAGTAATTTAATATCATAACTAGGTCACCACCACTCAGTAAAGCCTTGGGCTACTACCTGCCCTAGTGGCAATTGCACCGGCAACAAGGCAGTGAGAGGCTTGCAGCTCCTGGAGCAATGCCCCACAGCATGACATGCAGTACTTGGGTTTTGTTCATCCTTTGGAAGAACATTGACCTTTCCTCAGTCTTTCAACTATGACTGAGTTTCATTAAGCTATTGCATTATGAGTAAAATGAGGTTTCTTCCCTAAAGGCATAAGCATACTTTTGCTTCTCCCGTCCCTATGCTCCCCACCTCCATCCCACTGGAAGTGATTCTTATATTTTACAAAACTGAATGCCATAGTGGAAAAAAAATGCTATTCCAATAGATTCCTTTGTACTGCCAAAACACCTACCTCCACCATTAATCATCACGAGGGCTTAACCCAAATTCCATTTAATTATAGAAACAAACATGGATTGTAGGCATTCATCAATACCTTGAGTAGACAGGAAGGAAGGCATAAGGACAAAATCTTTGTTGCTCCATATGTTTAATATATAGCACGTATGTTAAGAATTACATCTTAACACTGTAGCTTGGCTTCAAAAATAGAAACTGTTTGGGATTTCTTGAAAAGAGTTGTGTTTGAATACATATTGGTAGCAGAGCATTTTTATTGCTAAAGGAAAGTAAGCACAAAAACAAATCCTTAAAGGGTCATTTGAGTAATATAGATGGAGGAGTGTGAACTGATTTTACTCGTGCCCAGTTCTACAAAAAGTAAAAAAGGAATGAAAGCATGTATTTATAACTGTGCCTGTCACATTTAAATTCTTGTAACTTTTATGCATCTCATTCAAGTCTTCTCAAATTTTTTTCTCATCAGCCTCTGGATCATGTGTGTAAAATCAAATGCACATTAATCTTTGCCAGATCAGGATGTAAATAACTAGACTTCCTGCTCCACCCCATATTTAATTGGCTTAATCTCTTTCCACATTCCTTTGCAGACATCTGCTTAAAAACACACTTTTAGCACTTACAACAAACAGTTAAAAACGAGCTTTCAAGGGCTTTAACCTACGATGGCAGCTTGAGGTCATGTTTTTCCTCACCCGTGTCCCAAACAGTGTCTGCCAGCAACAGGTATCTGCTGCTACCTTGTCCCTGCATGCTTGGCATGGAGAAGAGCCCAGCCCTGCCGAGTTTTCCCATGTGCACCCCTGTCAACTGTACTTCCCACTCGCTGGTTTTATTTTAGCACCTGTGAGGGGGGAGGAGAACTACAAGATATTCATGTGCCAAACAAAGAATGGATCGGGTGTCTGCTGACAATTGTCTCGGCTAAGGAGGTAACGTCAGGAGCTGGCAAGATCAAACGCGAGGAGGAAATATGGTTGTAATATTAATAAACACCTGTCTGGTATTACTGTACCTGCTGGAGTTCTCCCAGTAAGATAATTAATCACCTAAACCTGGCAAAACAATCTTCCAAACCCCATCACAGTATACATTACAGGGTCAGGCTGAACCTGCTCCAGAGACACCGGAAACTGCAGACATGGGCTTTTAAGTAAGGGAGAGCTGGCAATTTCTACCACTCCCTGAGAACTAGTTGAAAATGGAACAGTGCTGGAGACACAAGTTTTTTGGGGGGCATCCATCTGCTGCACCCGGGAGCGAGAGGAGCAAGGTAAGGGTGGTAGGCAGCACCAGAGCACTGGGGCTGCCTCTCTCATCATTTATGTGCAGAATGTTCCAATTCGGAGTGTTAAAACTTTCTTGAGAAGTTATGGGTTGCATTCAGTGCTCACCTATCCCTCTGCAACTGCAGTAGTTTCCTGCAGGACTGCGCCCCCGTCCAATTCTCCTCATCTCCTCTGATTAGTGTGACTTGAAGCTATCATTGCACTTTAAAAATTTTAATGTAATACCTTGTGAAGCACCAACCTGCATATGGCAGGGACAGTAAATGCACGCACTGCAGTTACTCTATATAATTTTATTCAATTAAGACTTAATGTCCAAAAGAAACCTAAAGGACAGCAGAGAGTGCCTGGACAACCTTTAGAATGGCACAAATCCAACAGCATAGTTACTGGTAAATTAAATATATTTTATCTTGACAAGTTCTAAGTAGTCGAGATAGCTGGTTACCTTAGCCAACTGACACTAAAAATAGAAAAAAAAATACACACACACACAAAAAAACAGAAATTCTGAGAATTCTCCAAGCCACGCTTGGAGTGAACTTGTACCTTTCTCCACAGACCCTACCAGGCAGTGGCACTTCCCCTATGTTGCAAGAAGCTGTGCAAGAGCCTGCACTTCTGGCATTTCACAAACAGATCCACACATATTGCTGGCAATATCACAGGCTCCAGCTACTCAGGAGAAGCCTGTGGGATGACTTAGACACTTCATTTTGCAGCATCAGGGCCTGACTTGAGCACTCCATCCTTTTGGTGAACAACTGCTTAGCATGGGTATGCCGCTCTACTCACCTGGCTGCAGTCCCCACGTTACCCTAGTGCTGCCAAAACACACTGCCCTCCCTTCCACTTTTATCTTGCTGCATGGACAAACCCTGATTCGGTTACATAAATAATACTAATCCATTGGAAACCATCCAGCCATTAAAACCTCATGCTTCAGTCTAAGCCTGAGATCAGGATGAGGCCTAATGTTTGTGGTGTGGAGATTATCCCACATCTGCCAACTGTAGCAGGCCTGCATCTGCAGAGCACCTGGCAGGGTCACGGCCAGAGCCAGCAGGCAGATCCAGGACAGCAATTCCTATACTCCTCTCTCTCATTCAAGTGGCAGGATGTCATCAAATATGTATTTTTAAGATAGATCGGCCCCTAACTGAATAGAGTGCTCAGCAGGCCAAGCTGAAGATAGTGTGTTAGCAAACGTAGCTGTGCCTGATTGCTGCCGTCCATATGCAGGACTTGTGCTGGAGGCACAAAGTCAAGCTTGGGTATGTGTGAAGAGTGCGTCTGGGCAAGATTATGTTTAAGGAGCATAAAGAGCCTTTGCCTTTGCCTGATATGCGATCAATTAATTCTTGAGAAATGGAATGAAAAAAGCAACTGCAGGAACTGAGAATCGCAAAGCATGTGGGCTAAGGTCCAGTGGGTAACTCTCATGGCTTTGCCAGATCCCAGACTTTATCCATTATCCCAGGGCAGCTTATTCATGTAAACAAACACTCTGTTCCTCCTTCCTCCTTCACCTTTCTTCTGCTGCGCCCAGGAGCAGCACAGTAGCCCCACAGCAGAACATTCATTAGCGCAGAGCTGGTATCTCTTGTCTCCCCACACATGCTGAACATTTTATGTTTCGCTCACACACGCAGTCTTCCAAATTTCTTTCTGCAGGTTCAAGCCCACAATAACTAACTCTTGTTCATCTGCAAAATAGTATGCTGCAGCTATTGTAATAAAATAGCTGTGATCTTCAGCAACTGCAATAGAACATTGTCTTGAGATCAATTTCCTTTTACAATAAAGTCTTGGCTTTGCCTCAGCATTTATGAAGTGGTGGGAGGCCGTTATCCACTGAAATTATCTCTTTCATATACTATATGGTAAAAATATTGCCCTCTGTGTGCAGTGTTACAAAGGCTGACTGACTGACTTTAACCACCCAAGAAGAGTAATAAGTTCAGTAATCCTTTGGAAATGCATAGCCTGGAGTGTGTTATTGCAGCTAGTATGCAGTGCGCTCTACAAAAGCAAATCACAAAAACAATTAGGTTTATGCATTTACAATCCTTAATTGATACAGCGTTGACATAAATCACAAAGGTAGAAAAACTTGCTGCTGGATTAGCAAACTGCTTTGTAATAGTGTGGCTTGCAGCATTATTTTGTTGAGGTATTTACTCTCCCAACAAAATCAATGAAAACCTTAAGTTTTTCTGCTGCATGGCACTTCGTATACAGACAGTGCCTCTAATCTTTTGGTGTGTGCAGAACAAATGTAACCAGGTTATAACTTGGAAAGTGATCTTGAGACAGATTCTTGGACGGGTGTCTGAGAACTGCCAGCTCCAGTGAGTTCTAAAATTGCACTTGAAGAAAAAGAAGCTTTTATGAATGAGCCATAGGTGAATTCTGCTGCCAGGAGTGCACAAAGGAGGCATATATTTTTGAAAACAGTATCTGTGTGGAGCTTATTTGTCTGGTGTGGTGTCATTCTGTTGTGGTCACTGGCCTACCTTGCTCATTGTCTGAACGGGCAGGAGAAAACATCTTCAAGTGTGCAGCTTCACAGAAATGATGTAAGATACAGAGACTGGTGAAAGTCCGGGCAGGCTTCACAGTATGTAATCAAACCATTTGGACATTTCCACAGTGCTCCTCATCACCACATAGTCTACTCAGCACTTGAACATTGTTTGTCCAGGAAGCATTTCTGCACAGCGTTGCTATTTGTTCTCCTTGGCAGTGCACCTCCCACTGCCCACAACACGATAGCGTTCTTGTGTTCCTGGTAAAAAATCTTTATAGCAACAAATGACCCACAGGACCTCAAGGTCCACAACAAAGGACCATTTGTTGACCTGCAGGCAAATATAGTGACAGTAGTCACTAGACAGCTACAAACTTAGAGAGCAAATAATACACAAAAATACTGAGAGAAGGTTCAGTATCCATCATAAAAAGAATAGTAATACTCTTTTGGAGTTTATGTAACCCTCAAACCCAGAATTTTGTATCAACAAGCTTAAGGCTGTGCAATAGGAACAGGGAAGAGGTGAGAAAAAAAATTTGTATGATGATTTCAGATTGTTTTTTCTTTACATGAGAACATTTTAAGTCACAAGTTGATTAAAAAGTTCAGAGAGCTTATCCTGGAAAAGTCATCGACTACTCATCACCACTGCACAAAGATAGATGCTCAGAAAGCTATTGTGTGCAAGGAATTGCTATTTTAAGGACTGTGTGAACCAAAATTTGTGGGAGACAACCACCTCATTGCATTGTGAAATGATCACAGGGAAAAGCTCACGTAGATGTCTGAAAGTCGGCAATGTGTGAATCAGCAGGACAAATTGCCAGCCCATTTGAGGTCACATCACCTAGTTTATACATAACCTTTAAGGCTCTCCAGATCATCTACAGTTCCCAGTAAACAACTACTGTGTTTAAGATTATAACTTTTTTGACTCCTGGTTTTGAGAAGGAATAAATTGTTGTCTGTGACCAAGCTGTATTAGAGAGGGAATATGTGAGATAACAGTTTGGCTTTGTTTCCACCATTGTGGATTTCAGCCAAAAAGGGAAGGATTATCGCTACTGATACAGCAAGAGAGTCTGAGATGGTCTATTAGCTGGGGCAGAAGAAAATGCGATCCATACTGAAAATGATAAAGGGACGTAACTAGCATGGCCTGGCACTGACAGTTTCTAGGAAGTCGGAACGATTCTGCTGGAGAAAACCTTGTCAAGGCTGTGCTCAACTATTCTTTCTCTGCAATTTATGCTTCAGCAGCAGGAAATGAACATTCAAAATTTGGCCTGCAGTTTGAGGTAAACTATGCACTCTCCTCCCTTCCTTTTGTCTTTGCCAGAGTATAGGGCCCAGAGGAAGAGGAAGGATTTTAACAGTAATATTTATTACAGATTGAAATCGCTTCGTATTTGTACACTTTGAGGCCAACCCCTGAGCCAGCATAAATCAGCATAGTTCCCTCAAAGTTGCACTACTTTGCTGATGATCCAGCCCAACGAGAATAGAAAAAGAGAGCTAAAGTAGACACAAAGGATTGCAAGGAACGAAAGAACATTTGAGTTAATAAGACAGAAAAATAACAGGCATTACTTATGAAGTTTGTATATTTTCTTGGTACTCATTTGTTACAGAAAAAGCCTGTAATCTGCAGGTCAGGTTTGAGATGCTGAGAAGCTGCTTCATGGGATCAAATAATCTAACACTGTATCTCTGTGAGTAGTTTATCAATGACTTGCTTTTCAAGATAGCCTGGCAACTATTTTATTTTTGAGCCCTGGGGACTAGAAGCAGACCTTACTTCATACAAACCTGTCCATTCCACTAAATCTGCGTAGAATAGAAATCCTGCTGTAGTCTTTGTTTCTTTCAAAGTACTGACTTCACTCCTCTGGTTGGGAAGCCAATGACTGCAATGTATCAATGTAATCTAAAGTGAACACTCACTTCTTGCTGAAGAGGTTATTCTTAATATCTTTTGATAGTCTCAACATATTTGTCTCTGGACAGTTTTACTATCTGAAAATGATCTGCATTGTAATAGGTGTGGTCAGCTAGACTGAGCTTGCAGAAGATGCTCTGTGCAACATTCGAATCCCAGTGCATGGTTGATGGAGGTGTTCTCTCACCATCCTCCACACACAGATGCATCTGAGTCAGTCTTAAGACTGCAGTCCAGATAAAGATGGAACCCAGCCATTTCTTATAATGTAACATATGCAGAAAGATCCAAAAGAGAATTTTTTATCTCTCATTTTTATAGAAAATTGGCATGGCTGCTTTAGTCGGGTTCCATTTGCAGAACATTTTTATTTCAATGACAGCTCTCAGAATAACTTCAGCTGTCTCAGCAATATTGCCTTGGGAATTGTGAAGTAGCTTCCAAATTTTGTGGAGACTTAGGTCAAGAGCCCCTTAGAAACATGGGCTTTGGCAATTATCCAAAGAGCTAAAACGTGACTAATCTCCGACTGCACAATCAGAGATTTTCAGGGCTCCAATGTACTGCATAGAGAGACCTGGATGTTATGATGAGGGAAGTGAGTAGCCTCAGATGTGTATCTATGTGTGGAGCAGAGGGGGTGTTGGTGGTAAGGTGAACCAAAGCTGGAGGATCTACTATCTATGAACAAAGATGGCACCACGCTTCATCTTGATGACGGTACATAAAGCTAAGCAGGGGAGTTCACAAAGGCTGCAATTACATCGATGTTCTTCAGAGCTATTGCCTCAGAAACCATGCTGGTAGAAATGGTCCTTCATTGTGCACACTGCTGCACTGTTTGCCCACTGCTGCTCTAGTGACCTTTCCTTGTCTGACCCTTGATGAGAGATATTTCCTGATTTGCACCTCAGGTTTGGGCCAGTTGAGAACTGTGGTCAGATATGCTTTAGACTACATTGGTACTCTGGCTGAGGGAGAGAAGGAAGCTTCTCTTAGGTAGAAAGAATCTTTTGCTCACAGCTGAACAAGTCTGAATCATTTTTTAAAGCTACAGGGGTTTAGCCCTCTGTAGTCATTTTTTCCCCTACAGTAATCTCATGCCTTGCAAGTAAAACATTCAGCATTACATTGGCTTACTGGAAGGAGAAGTTTACTTGGTTCTTTCAGCACTTGAAGAGATAGATAATTTTAAAGCACACTAATCATGCATCTACATATATATCATTATGTCAATAAATTAATGCATTCCTATTCATCTTTCATGTAAAAGAAAAACCTCAGATGAAAAAGTATTGCATTCAGTTTTCCAAATTTGATTACCAGCTGCTGGCGTTTGCTAAAAATAAATAAATAAATAAAACAACTGATTCTGAGGACATAAACTCTCGCTGAGGGGCACTACAATGGCCAGAGGTAGGAACTTCACTGCAATAGGAAGAATAAATTTCAGATAGGCTTTTATTACACACAAGGCAAATGTCTTTATTTTCTCCATTAAACACAAATATGTAAAGCCTGTCTTTGTGTCACAATGCTACGACTTTCCTGCCAGCAGCATTAAAGGGGTCCCATTGTTTTGTCACATATTAATAACAGGCTTTACTCCAAAATGTTAAAAATAGAAAAAAGTTAATTATTGCCAGGAAATTTTAATTGAGGCTGATTAAAGGAAACAACAAAACATATTGACTACTAAACCTCACTTCTTCTTTTAAGTGTGACCTGTAATGGACTCCCCCAAATCATTATGTGATCCCTCTAAACATTCCAGGTTTTTCATTTGAAATTCATTAAATGTTTCTGTGTCTGATTTTGGGGGGGGGCGGGTGCGTTCTGAAAAGTTTTATAGTCACAGCTGCACTAGTTATGGATAGGTTTATAGTGGCTTGCCCATCAACTGGCCCACATGTCCAGTACAGTTTGTTTGATACCCTACCTTTCACAAGCATTCAGCAGTTCTGGAGGTGTTCTTATAAAGCTGCCAGTAAATGTACCAGCTGTACTCGTTTATGTACATGAGCAGCCTCATTCTGGCTGCCTTACAAAAAGCCAGTGGCAGTAAACCTGTGGTCAGTCCATATTGGTACTTTAAAGTATTTTTTTACACTTCTGAAAAGAAAATAATAAAATATTGTTAAGCTTTCTAGTCAGGTTATATGTGGTCTTCAGAAGAACTTGAATACTCTATGGTGAGCAAACAACCTTCTAAGAGTCCCTTTTTTTTTGCAGCAAATTCTTTATGCTGTGCTATTAAAACTGTTACAAAAGTCTGCTCTCTTAGAAGCAAATTGATAGACTGTTTTTTGTAGAAAATCATGTGAACAAATTGCTCATTATTTCCTTTTGTGACTGTTGCAGGTGCAACATGAATAAAATACTTCTTGAAAGCTGCAAACACCTTCTTTGTATTGCCCAGGGAGGTTTGGTGGTAAACAGGTCAAGTTTTAAAGTTTCAGATGAGTGGCAGAATGAGAAGATGCAGACAAGCCACTGTGAATAACACATGCAGCAGTAATCTCAGGTAAAATTATCATAGGTAAGTAATTGGGAAAAAAGAGCAATGAAGAGAAATGGCATGTTCAGCATCTCTGGATTTACCCTGAGAGAGATTGTCATCTCAACAACAGACACTCACTAAGGTGAATTGCTTCGCTCTGACCTCACTGAACTCCTGTCAGCATCAGGCAACCATGAAGATATTCCTTCCTCACTTTTCCAATCTCATCTTCCAAGGTGCTTTTTTCTGGATCTACTCACAGCTCTACAGTGCTGTGTGAATGTCTCAGTGCTACCATCACCTAATGCAATGCTTTCTTAACATTTACCTTGTAGGGATCCCAGTCAATCCCATCTGAGAGGCTGGTATATGTATAAGCTTCTACCTATGAAGGATTTACCTCAGCTGAGCAAAGTCCCAGTGATTTCTATTTCTTTAGTCTAACTAGAGTTTGCAGCTAACCACGTGTGTTATTACTACAACCCACTGGCAGTTTTTGCCAGAGCTAGTTCTCAAATTAGTTCTCTGACAACATGTCGGCTGAACACAAATTATATCTTCATGGGAACAGTGGGCTTTCTTGTTTTGCGTTTTACCACAGGAATACTTGCTGCATGTGTCACTGTCTACCATACCATCCTGAAGACCAGGCTCTGTAGTTTTTCATATGAGATAAATAAGTTTGATCAAGCTTATGTAGGAAGTAAAGTCTTGAAGTACACTCTGGGGTCTTACCAAGATAGCTTCCACCCTAGTTCTCTTGCTCTAAAAACGCACCTTTTTAGCAAGGAAGGCACAGCCAAAAGAGGTTGAGTTTAGTATTTTAAAATACCTTATACTAAAACACATTATTGATAGATTATACAGCCTCTATTTCAGTCCTAAGTCATTTTACCTGTCTGAAATGTGTATTACCTTCTTCTTCTTTTGCCTGAAATGCATATTGCCTTCTTCCTCTTTGGTCTAGAACTTACCTTGATGCTTATCATCAATTCAAAGTAAAATGGTTACAACATCCATATGGTAGATCTCAAAGTAGAAGTAGTAGCATCAAGAAACAAAGCTCAGAATTTCCTAAAGGAACCAAATGCTCACTTTGATTTGGGGATGTGTTTTTGACTTTGTGAAAATTTACTTGCTAAAAGCAGCTGTCCCATGTTCTGGGAGCCCTTTCCAAAGTTTAAAACTTCATAGTAATTAACAGTTTCAGAGAACAGTTAAAATACAGTGCTGTTGAACCATACAATCATAACTCATTCCTAACCCAGCAGCTTTTAAGTCATGGAAATTTATGCTCTAGGAAGATTGGAGCCAAGCTGACCTGAGGGCATAGATGCAACCAGCTATGCTGTCAGCAAAGTGACCCAAGTGAAGGGCTACAGTTGAGCTTACAGACCCTCAAGCACCTGTACTGATGTTTGTGCTTCACTCTTAATCCAGCCTTGGGTTCTTCACTTTTATGTCCAGAGGCAGTCCTTTCCTCCTGCCTTCCAAATGAAAGAAGTAAATATTTCTCCCTGGCAAACTGAATGATTCTCAGTACTTAAGTAGCATCTATATCAGTTCAAATTACTATTACCTTATTGTTTCATCAAAATGTAGGATGGGTGGCAGAGGGTTGTTTTTCTATGTGCTAGAATTAGAAGGGGAGCAACTAATTTCATTGGGGGAGAATACAGTCTACAAACTGCAAATCTCAGGTTGTGTCCCAACATTTCAAAAGTACTTCTAGACCGCTTCTCCAGCATTCCTGTTTACTATGGATAAAATCAATATTCTCTTAGTCTCTTTTGCTTTCTTAAATAAAGCTTGATGGTTTAAACATTCACCTCCTTTTATTTACCACTCTGATAGATTGAAATTGCTCAACCTGAGGACTGGAGCTAGACATTTCCTACCTTATTACTAGTGCAGTATTGTTTGGGGACTAGTTATATTATCATAGGGACATGCAATATCAACTTCACATGTATGAAATTAAGGGGGAAGTAGAAAGAGATCGGTGTTTCTAGGTTTGTGTCTACTACAGGGATTGATAGACGAGTGAAATCTCTTAATAAAGCTTTCCTAGAAAACCACATAAGCATTAATAGCTTTTCATATGATGCTAATATTCTAGGCATAACATATCACTGTGACTACAAACGTTTAGAATAGTGAATGAATAAGGGCCTGATGTGTGACTCTGACAAGCAAATGTCATGACAAGGTTGTCTTGTTGATTTCCCCCCCCCCTGTCTTTAAAGAATGCCTCTTTTTCTGCTTATGTCACTAAGAGAAAGGTCATTGACTGTGGCTAGTACTGATCTCCTATTCCTAGTTTGACTGTGGATTTTTAAATACTTATGTGGTGTGCAAACTGATTGCTGAAGAGCAGCCAGGAGTGGCAGGTGAACATGGCAAGCGATGTCAGAAGTGACTGAAATTTGGAAATGGGATTGCTTTCTTAAAATAGATCAACAACATGAGTCATAAAGAGATTTCAGGGAAACTCTAACTCCTACTATTAGAGAATGAGGTAGAAATCTCTGTAGGGTCCAAAGGCCAAATCTAGAAAATGACAATGTTATGAGTGTTGGAAATATCAGTGGAATAGACTGTCATTGCCTTTGCACTTTTTACAGTACTATGCTTTACTATATGAACAGTCTTTGTGTAGAGACACTAAAATGTATCGTGCTGATTTATGTTCCTTGTGCTTTAGAGCACAAACTTTGAATAACCAGATAAACTACCTATATTTGAACAGTTTTGTTTTGTGTGAAAGTGTGGACACTGAAAACATTTGTAAATTGGAAGGATTTGAAAAATGCCCCGAAAAACATGTTTATATTTTGGATATACTACAAGGACATAGCAGGGAGCTGTCTGCCCAGAGGCTAGGTCTTACAAAAGACAAAAGAAAAAGATCTACAAAGATTAATATGAGTAGAATGTTTTCCCTTGCCTCTTGCTCAGAGGTCAGCATAACCTTAACTTAAGACGTTTGGATGGCAAAATCTACAGCCAGCATCTTCAGACAGTGCTATTGGTTTGGGGTATCTGCAGAGCATTACTTTGGTGCCAGAAGTTCAGCCTTGCGGTATGAAGCATCCCAAATCAGCAGCTGCATTGGAGTCTTGGTCTTATTATTCTTTCAGAAAATTCATTGCAACATACGAACTGTTAGATCATAGTCCTGTTCATCATTACAACTTGTTAACATTTCTCTCAGGCAACTTCTGCTGTGTGGTAGATCTAAAGTTTATTATTATGACATAACCTGGAAAACATGTTACTTTTTTTCCTTCTCTTGGCAAGAAAATGTTCCCATTCTGGGGTGAAAAGATAACAGAAATGGAACCAGACAAGGATCATTACATTTACTAATCTGAAGTGAGAGATTAATGTTATGCTGTAGCCTGGTTCAAAAAAAAAAATTCTTATGTTTTCAGAACAACACCTGCATTTGCTGAGGTGTGGAGAGAGGGAAAGGATCAACACTGATTTTCCAGTCTCTTTTATGGACTAAAGGTAGTGCTCTCATGTTTTGCAGCTTAACGACTTAAGGATTTGCATGTCACTACAGCTTGTCCACTGTCACTTTGTTAAACTTGGAGTGCAAGAAAACAAGAGACCTCGTTAATTACTTCAGCTTTTTGGTAGCAAGACAGATATTTGGTTTAACTCTGTATTTTAAAGTGTGTAGAGAAAAGTTACTATCTTAGGCTCAGTTGAAAGGTCGAAGAGCTCCTTCTCACTCTAGTGAACACGGGATAGTGAAATATGGAGCCCAAATCCTTTTCATTTCAGTATTAATTGCGGCTGACTGGTAAACTGAGATGAGTTTGAGGCCAGCCCATGCATACTTGCTCATCTGCTACTCTTCAAATTTAATCATATTCCAGAATATGCCCTGCTGTCTTCTGAAGCAGATGCACTGTATGGACTTGGGCACACTCCCCACTACTCTGCACTTTTGTGAAAGGTGTGTTGCCTTGTGCTCAGCATTGTTGCTGACACTTGTAAATAGTGCCTTGCATGACTAGTGCCTAAATGGATCTGTGCAACCTGAAGATTAGACACAGTAGCACAACACTGGCCCTAGATCTTGGTGCCCCAAATGTGGGTGTGGGACCTGCAAGGATGGACCAGATCAGAAATGCAATGCTTGTGACCTGCCAGCCTCATCCAAAATCAGTCCTCACAACATAAGCATTAAATTAAAGAACTAATTGCAAGCCAGAAAACGCAGTAGTTCTTTGGCTTAAAAAGAGAAGTGCAGACATGAGAGCAAGCTGTATTGTAACCCAAATCCTCCATGCATGGTTATCTTCAGGCTACCATGGTCTCTCTGAGTTACATTTAGATTTCACATCTCCCTCTAATCCCTGTTTTCTGAGCTTCATAAATTAGATATTTAATCAAGATAACTAATTTTAATAGTGTTCCCCCTGAATTACCTACTGCTTTCCATCTAGCCATCTGAAGGCTAATATAGTTCAAGTCTAGCAAGGATGAGACATTGATTGGTAAGACAGTAAACAAAACACACCAACCGTGGTCTAATACTAACTTAATTAGTTGTAAATTTTTTAGGTTCTGTGTCTGAGTTCTAACCCTGGAGTGTAAGTTTATGTATACCAAAGTGTGCAGGACCAATCATAGGGCCATTTAGCTTGGAAAGGACCTCTAATCATCTGGTCCACTTTCCTTCCCAAAGCAGGACTGTCTGCAAAGCTGGATCACATTGCTCAGCGCTGTGTCCAGCTGAGTTCTCAATATCTCCAAAGATGGAAACTCCACAGCATCTGTGGCACTTGCCCCATTGCCTGACTGCTCTTACAGAGAAATTTATTTTTCCTTGTATCTAAGTTGAATTTCTCTTGCTGCAACTTCTGCTCATTGCTTCTTGCCCTTTCTCTGTACCCCTTTTTAGAAGAGCCTGGATGTATCTTCTCTAAAATGCCCTTTAGGTAGCTGAAGACATCATTTAGAGCCTTCTTCAGGGTGGACAGAATCAACTCCTCACGCTTTCCTCATACATTGTGTGTGACAGTCATCTAAAAATGTGTAAGTGAGAAACTATACTTTAATGCAAGCACATAAAAAACATAATGCAATTCATTATTAGTTCTTGAATGATATTTGACACAGAAGTAGCTAGAGCTTTGGATTTAGGGTGAATGCTGCCTGACTGAGGGACATGTAGTAACACAAACTTCACAATATGTTATCTATGTTCTCTTGTCTTGTGCCAATATGACACCTGGGCCCTCTGCTATCACAAATTCCTATAGCACCTCACAGCTTTAGAAATACTTTTTTGCGCTTATGAAAGAAGCCTTCCTTGAGCAACATGTGGTGCAGTAAGATGACTTTGCTGCAAACTACTGCAAGCCGGACTTTAAAGTGACTATACTGCGAGCCCAGCTCTAACCTCATTTAACCTCACAGGAATGCTAAATATCAGAGAACTGGAAAACCCTGGACATCTCTATAAGTGTTTTGCCTTTAATCTCTTGGTGGGCCTGATTTTATGCTCTTTTAAATAAGACCAGGTTTGCTGTATACGAGGAGCTAATACGATAACTAAGCCCATTTTCAGCACAAGGGTGCGAATATCTTTTTCATTGTTCTTTCCACGTCTTCCAGGAGAACCACACTGTGCAAAAGGCTTTGAACATTAGTGTCTCAAGGGGTTCGCCATTAACGATCATGGCTGTGGATAAAAGACTGGTTGGCAAGGGATACTCTGTCACCCACTGTTGTGTCGTATCCAATATCTTACTCTAAAGAGCTTTTAGGGGAACTAATAATAATTTTGAGGGGAAAAAAATTAATAGAAGTAGAGGTTTGGCAAAAATAAATGTTTTATCAGGAACAGCCCCTGCCAAACATAACATTTCCTCAGGAGCCAATCTTGGCAAAATGAATGTTTTATCAGGAGCAGAAGTTTGGAAAAAGTAACATTTTATCAGAAGTGGAGACTTAACAGAAAACACCTTTTTATCAGGAGTGAGGACCATGGCAATTTAAGGAGAAAGGCTTGCTGAAAATGGAGTATTATCAGGAATTTTGCTTGAGAAAAAACAGTGTTTCATGAAGGACAGGAACCTTCCAAAATAATGTTTTATTTTGAGGAGAAGATGGGTGAAAATAACATTTTATCAAAAAGAAGTGGGGAGAAGGGATAGATTTAGTGAAAGTAGCATTATAACAGCTTTTCTCTTTCCAATAAGGGGGTGGGATGGGTGGAATCTCGCTCCTGAAAAAACATTATTTGCACACTGACCGCTTGCCCCAGCTAAAATGCTCGTTATGACCAGATGGGCTGCCAATAAAATGTTATTTTTGGCAAGTCTATCTCTCAAAGAGATGTTTTTAGAAAGCTCTCTCCAGGGGGAAGGTGTGCAAAGTGACTACAATACCTGCAGCAGAGCCAAGTACCTTTCTTAGCCAGATTTTGATCTGCTTATTAGCTATCTATGGCTTCCCTTCCGCCTTTTGCTTTGCGATGATGATGTTGATGCACAAGGGTTTGGATTCTGAAACACTGTTCTGCTTCCAAATGTAGGCTTCCTTCATCATTTCATTTCCCTCTGCTGCTCGCTGACTCAGTCTGGCTAACTCTTCTCCAAACGTGTGTTATGCATCCTTTCCCACGGAGACTACTGTTCTTACCCTACGTCTGGAAGAACGCTTACCACTGTATTTCTAGCTCATCCCCTCAGAATTTGACACCACCAGACTCAAAATATCCCTGAATGCAGTGAAGGACTTTAGGGCAGAAGCCATGTGTGGGAGCTTTCATTGCATCATTTTCTGGTGACAACAGGCTGAACACAAGAGATTGAATCGCTTCCAAAACACTCTCACAAAGAAAGAAGCAAAAGAGAGGAAGGGAATAACAGATTGAGTCAGTCAGCGCATCTCCATATCTCATCACATCTCAAAATCACGTTGTACAGACATTCACTGGGCTCCCCAATGGAGTTCTATGCAAGTACCTATGGCGGAAACTTCTCATACGTATTATTTACAGCATTGTATCATATTCGTTGCATCACCACTATGGAGAACCCATCCTACAGATGGAAGCCTCCTAAAAATAATTTGTTATTTCAGTACAAAAGTTGAGATGACCTGCAATAAACTGGAACAGGAGAGCATCAGTTACTCAGATGATATGGACGGGATTCTCTGTGCATATTTCAGGAATTTGCAGTGTGTCATCAGAACCACTCACTGTTTATTTACAATGTCACTGAGCACCAGCAGAGAACCATGAGAAAGGCTGACTCAATGGCTATTTTTAAGAAAGGTGACAGGTGTGAGCTGGCTATCTCAGGACACTTCGTTGTCCTCTCTTCCAGGTACTGTAAGACATAGGACCAAGAATGAAATGACTGGTTATTCTGAGAAGTTAAAAGGTGAGAGGGGTCTGTTAGATAAACATTAGCAGCAATTACTAAGAATAAATCTTTTCAAACAAATTTGGCCAAGTCCTTTGAAAGGATGGGTACTATGGCATGGGATTTCCCATTACTGTTCTCCAGAGGCAAGAAAGGTTTTCTAGATTGATTTGCACTTGAGCTGTGATTTTGGAACTGAGAGAGATCGTGTCCTGCAAGAAGTTAGTAAATAGACATGCAAACATAGTGTGGTATATTAACTACTTGAGCTGAAAATATGGTATGGGACAAGTGAAGCACATGGGGAATCCCACAGATGTAAGAGGATTATAATTTTCTTTGTGTCATTTGAACAAAAGAATGTCCTCCAGTGTTCCAGTATTTTCCAGTGCACATTGGCCTGTTACCCAGCTCCCACTCAAACCCACAGAAGTATTAGCCCATACAAATATTATTACTTAATGTCTTTGTATTAAGGGGATCATAGCTAATTGTAGCCAAAGCCACTGTGACTGAGTGATTGACTTATTACTACTTCTGTGTACTACTTGTCAAGTTAATTTGCCACCGCATCACCTAATAAAATACTTTGCCATTTTATACTTAGACTATGCATATAAGGGTCACCTTTTAAGGGCACTCAGGTAAGGTTTAATCTTTCCTTTAGAAGTTAGTGAAGGCTTGCCGGTTTTGGAAGAAACCCTGAATGACAGAATCCACATGTTGTGGCTGACCATGGCAACTGGGCATAGAGGCTACACACAGAACAGAGGAAGGTAGGAACATTAATGTCTCCTCTTGGTATTAAGTAGCCGAACTAGCTTGGATCTTGAAGAGGTGTAGGATGACTAGGAAGGGTTCATGAAAGCTGTATTTACAGAATTTTACGTCAGGTTCAAATAAATTCAAATTTCACCAAAGAAATTCTTACCTGCAACTGCTGCCTAAATTTTCGGTTCAACTTGAAACTCTGGGAAATTGCTTTCATGGAAATCTGTTTGCACATGGCTTTCACCAGAAGCAGCAGATTCTTTCCGCTGTAGTTGAGATTTTGCACAGGTGACACTAACTCAGATTTAAAGCTGTGGCATTTCTGCACTTTTCCTTCAGCCAGAAATTTTTTTTTTTTTCCCCACCTACAGAACAGGGCTATTCCTTGCTGGAGTTATATGGGTATATTTTGTCCCTGAAGTAACCTGCCCTCCCTATCTATGAAGCTGACTCAAGCAAGGCTGCTATAACCTTAGAGAGTACTTTTCCTCCATGACTCTGTTCACAGAAGCATTTACTCTCTGTTTCCCTTAAACAGGCAAAGAACAACAGGTGCAGCAGCAAGAGGGCACATGTCCCATTTTTTTCTGCTGGACTCTTCAGTTATCACAAAGTACTTATTAATAACATAGAACTGTTGTTGTCTTTTACGCTTGATTGCCAAAAGTTTGAACTGTAATATGGTTAGGGTGATCTAACCCCTGAGCTTATACTGAGAGAGTCTGGAAATATTTGTTTCAGGTTGCAAAAACACTTTGCTTGACCAGAATCAAAGCTTTGTTTTTGGCTTAGCCATTGAACCAAAAAAATCACCCCTACACATAAGCCTAATACAAATCCAAGCGATTTATGTTAGTAATTGTTTGCCTGCCTTATTCCTGAATTATGATCTTCCTGTGCATCTCTGACCACTGGACTATCACAGTCTTCCAGGAAACACCATGACAGAAGGACCTGTGAGATCTCACACCTCCACATCAGAAATGACTCTTGGCCTGATGCTGCATGTTTATTATAGTAAATTGTGTCATTGACCTCAGGAGGACAAGGACATGGCTCCTAGCTGTTGAAATGATCACTAGTCTCTATTGAGAGGCTGCTGCTTTTACAGTGAGACAGAATTTTGCAGGGGATTCTCCTCTCAAACTTAATATTTCTCAATCTTTTAATACAGGAATATCTTGAAATACAAACATTATATATTATATTCAATTCTCCCCTCTCTCTCATTCAGGCCTTTTGGTTTGCCCTAAAAACAACCCCACCAGAACAACAAAAGTAATATTCATGCCTTCTTTTCTGTACTAATATATTTATCTCTGAAGGAAATGATATGATGAATTGCTATGCCTGATAGAGATCTTACAGTTTGGCTTGGGACTTAGGAAATATTTCTTTCCTCTCTCTTTGTAAATGTTACTTTTTTCTGTCTTTATTTTTTTAAAGGAATTTTAATCATGTGGAAACTCTTTCAAGTCAGGGGCTTACCACTTTATGGGAAAGTTCAAGCAATTTTTAGGCTTAGAATCTCTTCAACATGATGGTTGTACAGTATTTATCTAGCTAACAACACTGCATTGTTTTGCAGAAAATATTTTTTTAAAAAAAGGTCAAATATATATATTCTAACATACAAAGATCAGCTGATGGGTTGAACAACATCTTACACAATTGTGGCTTCCCATCAATGGGATGTCACTGGGCCTTGCAACACCACTGCACGCTTTGGTGCCTAAAGAAAGCGTGGCATTTTTTCCCCTTCTTTGTTTGAATTTGTCTGGCTTTGGGGGTTTAGTGAGACCATTAGTGTTATTGAACTTAGCATTTGGTGGTTTATATATGATAAAGGGGTTATTGCACAGTGATCCCTGTATGTTTGGGTCAGCTGTGGCAATCAATCAGTGGACACTTTGCCTTGACAGCACATGCTTCCATAAAAAAAATTCTCTGGCAGAGCCCTGTTAGTTAGTAATGACAGAATAACCTCTGTCAAGTAATAGACTTGATAAATTTTGCATGTGCTGTTGACTGACAGAAGCTCTGGCTTCCTGTCTGCCCAGCACACGCAGCCTTCAAAGAGCACAGAAACGTCTTTCTTCTCTCTTGCCGTGATGCCCAAAGGCCACACTGCCGGCCCCAGCCCCGTTTGAAGCAACAGGGTGGTGGTGGGCAGTGTGTGAGGCTCAGAGCCCTCCACGGCCACCAGCAGGTGTGCAGGGGTGGAGGAGACCTCCGGGGGAAGAGCACTAGTTGGCTTGTTTAATGCTGCCAGAAACAAACACTGAAGCGTCTTTTGCCGCCGATAATTTCTGACATCATTATTATTAGTGGGAGTAGTATTTATTTAAATTTCATTTAAATACGTAAATAATAAAAACTGTTAAATAATAATTAATACGTTTTATTTTCATTTATTCATAATTTAAAATAAGCAAAGAGGCTTCAACCACCGGTCTGCCAGGCACCCTGTAGGGATTATTGCCGAAAACCAATGTGTTTAAGCTGGATCCTGTGCGCTCTGATATGTAAGTCCTGTCGCTGTCATTGTACTCCTGGCCGCTATGGCCCTTTGCAAGAGGGATGGGGCTGCACGTGTGCAGCTCGCAGCAGTACAGTGATGCCAATTACCACATGGGCTAATTAGGTCGTAATTGAAAAGGCTCTTAAAGACCCCTGGTCAACAGGTGCTCCTTGAAGGGTATTAATCAAAACAACCATGTTTGCTGAAAATGTTATTTAAAACAAAAGAGCCAAGTAGGCTGCAATAATAAGGTGGCACCATTTCTCAGTTAATTGCAATGCCATTCAGTGAAAATTGGCCAGAATGAGAAAATACAAACTTGGAGGCAAATCAAATCTCTGCTCATGACTTCATACTGTTTTATTTAGGAAAGACATCATTTTTTTTTTGTCCCTAAAAGACTTTGATATTCATAGGGCCATCTCCTAATAAAGGCATGCAGTAGTCTGGGGGCACTATTAAAGCCAGATGGATACTGAAATACCATGTAAAATGTAGATCTTCTATCTCTGTATTTTTGTTTGGTTCAGAGCATATTTTAGAATTTCAAGCAAAATGCAGAGTGATGATGCAGGCCATTGAATAATTTGCAGTGTGCATCTGTCATTCATTTGGTAGGACCAATACATAATATAATCATATAATAAATCTTTAAAATATATTTCCCCCCTTCTTTCCCTCCAATTTAAACCTGCATACCATATTAAAGAAGTTGCATGTGGAGATTTTAATTAACTGAAAAGAATATCTCCACAATGAATAACCATAACGAAAAGTGCTAAACTCTGTTAATATAAACAACACGGCAATTCAAACCAGCTTTAAATCTTTTGAGATGCAAGAATTAAAGATGAGTATACCTTATGAAATCTGGAAATTTGATGAGAAGACTTTTTGGTGAAGTATATGGTTGCAAAGTAATAGTGCTTCATTTATTCACAGTGGGAAACATTTTATTTCAGAAAATTTAAAAATGATCACTTCAAAAATATATTTTTGAATACGTACATAGTTCAGAAATAATATCTTATGCAGACAGATCTTCTGGAAAGGTTAATTTCAGTGATTTCTCCTGCCATATAAAATGTTGAATGTGTATATGTGCCTGCCTTTTTACAGTGGTGGTTACTTATGCACATTTTCTGGAACTATTCATTTTGCAGACTGAAAAACTCTAAGGCAGTACCACTGTAGGTGAACTTAAACTTGCATTTAAAATATAGGTTAGAGGACAGAATGCTAGTTTCCCTAAAAAGAATATGAGCAGCATGCAAAATTTACCCCATGTAAACAAAAGTGTGTTGTTGAGTAGTTGCCTACTCTCTCTCCTGCTGCATTTAACATCTTGCTGAAAAAAATCAATTCAGTACCAAGATATCCTCTGTTCACAACAGTCTTAAGCAACATTTTGAGAGAGAGTTATAAACTGTTCTTTCCCATCTTCAGCCTGCAAATGTGGTTGAAATACAATTTTAAGCAGGATGAAGGATTAAACAAACAAAAAATAATGAAAAGTCAAAATATGCACACTGTGCAAAAGCATGATCGAATACATTTTGCCTTGTATAAACTTCATGCAGTCTATGTGGGTTTTAACATATTTCCATGACTTTAAATAAGAAAACATCTTAAAGCACAGCCCATGGGAAACCCAACCTTGATTAGTTTTACCTTTTACTGCAGCCTGCAGAGCGTAAAACACAGCACATCAGAATTGAATTTGTCATCTCCAGACCTCACAGGAATTTTAGGAACTAAATAGTTAGGAAGCATCCTGGTACTTCTCTTTGCTTTAATCATAGTAGAAGTTTCAATTTAAACATTCAGGAAATCTCCCTTATTTAAAGCAATCAACTCATTGCTGACAGAGTCTGGCTTTACTGTGTTTAATTTTTTGGCATCATGCAAAAGTTGATTGGTTACAGCCAGTGCATGAACAGGTCCTCTCCCTCCCCCTCTCACAGCAGAAAAAATAAAAATTCTCAGTTCTTTGCTGTATCATTCTCAACACTACACATGCTAGTATGTATGCAACCAATAAGAAATCACTGTAAAACCTCAAATGGAAAATGTACATAATGCCTAAAATAGCCAAGGAAAATCTTATTGCCAAACAGTTCTCCTATGGTTTCAGCTGCAAAAGCTTAGAATCCAATTTTTGGCCCAGCAACTTAATACCTTTCTATCCTTTTTTGGGTACGCTTTTTCTCATGTGGTTGGTTGCAGATCCACAACATATTTATAAGATTCCAGCCTACTCTGGATGAAAGAAGGATGTGCTCACCTCCTCTGCATTTTTGAGCTGTGGTGCTGGTATTTACATAAATTAGGATGCACTGCCAGAGAATGAGCTTCTTCTGAGCCCCAGGATTGTCTGGCAGGCCTAACATTTTAGGATAAGCAATAAATATTGACCACAAAGAAAGACACAACTACTGATAAAAGAGTTTACTGGTAGGCTGGAGTAGATTAGAGTATGTCACATCTATGCTTACCTCTGCCAATGAAGCATCTGCGGTCAAATCTCACATGGAAACCATATTAATTTGGGAATCAAGATCCATCAAACAATTTTGGAAAAAAAAAAAGGAAGAAAAAGAGGTCATGTGTCAGCAAGCATATGGGCCCTTTGAAGGGGTAGTTCTGGTTGCCCTCTGCTACCCATTCGGTAAGGCTGCAGAGACAACATCCAGCCCCAGACAACATCTAGCAATGTGATGTGTTCCCATCTAGCTTTCTCTGGTTGGACAGATTGTACCTTAGAGCAGCCTGCTCTGACTCTAAATTGCACTTACAAGATTCGCACCTTTCATGCAAGTCCAGCACTGCCTGTGTGTGTAGCCTGGAAGAACTCAAGGTCAGAAAACGAGGCCTTAAAACTAACGAGAAAAAGAAACTAAAAAAGCTTACAAGAACCCCAACTCGTTAAATGAGTTTGAGCTGACTTCCTTGCATATTTTCCCAAAGGAACGGGCCAATAGATAGTAACGCCACAATGCATCGCTATTCCTCGAGCTACAGCTGTCAGCAGAGTGTTCATAAAACCTCTGCTCACAGACTGAACAAAAAGAGGGATGCTTTCCCTTCAGTCAGTATCCACACTGAATTTTGTTTTCTGTCCAGCGCAACAAGGTATTGAGTCCTATGCAGAGGCAAAGGAGAACACTAATACAGAACTTTCTCAGTTGTAATAATTATACAATTCTTACATTAGAGTCTTTCTTGCTTAATTATACTCATGTTGCGACAAAATTCAAGTAGGAAGACGGTTCTTCCTATTCAGTGGGAAAAAAAGGAATGATTAAATAATAAAAAAAAACAAAAAAACTGTTAAAAATGTGGGGGTTTTTCACTCATTTTTGTCTGTTTTTATGCAGGTTCCATGAAGTTGTTTAGACAGGTAGAAAGATATTAGGGAAAGGAAGGTGCTGGAGAATGGAGCAGAGTAGAAACATGCTGGTTTTCTTCTTTTTTTTACACGATACTGCTAACTAGAAGCGGTTATATTAAGTGTACAGTATTTACAGATATATATTCATTAGATGACACTATGCCAATAAAAAAGGACTCACATTTTCAGATTCATACACAGTTTCTGGTATTTGCAGGGTACAAAAAGGTATGGTTCTGGCCTGCCTCCTTCCCACTTGCGACCGTACTTACCTTAGAAAACTTCATGAATAATAATGCTGGAGTCTTCTCAGGAAGCAATATTTCCATCTTCCTAAACATCTGTGGACATTTCTGAGAGCTACATTGCTACAGCAGGTTATTATACTCGGTCTCACAAGTACATCTGCAATCAAGAAAAAAAAAAGTAATTTTTTTTTTGTATTCATCCTCAACTTTATCCAAAATCCAATCCTAGACTTGGCATATGGATCTAAATATGTTATGTTTGCCCAATTCCTTGTGAGATTTTAAATGTATAAACTAATAAATATTCAGGTGTTTCAATATCTCTGAAACTGTAGGAAACTTCCTTTTTTAAAGCAAAAAATATTTCACTACTGAATTATATTGTCAAATATAATTATATAAAGTCAAATAAAATCATCTATAAAACATGCAAGTGTTGGTAGCCTCAACAAATGAGAATACTCTAGACCCTGAATCAGGAAAAGCTTTCAGCACATTGCCTAGTCTGGCTTATTTACTTGGTACTTCTTTACTTGTTAAAAGTCATCCTCAACCCTGCCCTGAGCTGGAGACCTCTAATTGTCAGACCATTAATGTGAACCAATTAGAACAGTCATTAGGCTTATGCTGAAGAGCTGACATTTCCTGATGTGAAACTGTGAAGCATTTCACACCTTGCTTACTGGGTCTAACTTACAGCTGCAGTATATTATTCCCTTATAGCTCACAAGACTAGGTCTAACTTAACAGCTGCTGTGTATTATTCCCGTATAGCTCATGAGTCAGGTCAGCCTGGCTCCACCTGCAGAATTTTACCGTTGTGAATAGCATCTCCTTTCCTCACTTTCCCCCCTATTCTTTTTTCTTCTGGCCATATGCACAGATTCTTACCTTTTTTCACTGCTTCTGTGCATGCTCCGCAGGTTCTATATATGCTGTCCCAAGTGTAAGGCAGCACAGTTCTCTTACTCTTTGTCTTCTTTCTTGTGAAAGTCCATTGAATAGAACATTACAAACTCTAGATCATGGGAGTTTCCTTATGCCTGACAGCCTGAGCTTAGCTCAACACAAGTAGAATGAAAGACTGATATAAAATTTATGCCGTACTACCTCTTTTTCTGCTGCTTTGGACCAGACTGCGAACTCACATATTTCAAGTGTGACTTGTTAAAGTATTTCTACTACCTTGAGTCTCTTCTACCCATACGAGGTATCTCGATCAAACAGTAGCTTGCTTAACTACTTTTTGCCAAATGTTAGTGAAAAGCAAAGCAGAGCCCTTCCTTCAAGGGCAAGCTTCATGTTTCAAGCTCAGATGAACATCTCCAAAACCAAGGGGAAGCAGCACTTTTCAACAAACACCTTAGCAAACTGAGACAGAGTGAAAAGCAAGACTAGTAGTCTGGGAAAGCATGAAGACTTGCTGGTTTATCTCTGGTATGTATTTGACACAGATCATCGTGACAGAGTTACCTTACAGGAAAGGGGAAAGGATCAGAGGGAGTTGCTCCTAGCAGCATGCGTGAGGTGTGAAAAGCCCACTCTAGTGTCAGAGTCGTATTCCTCAGGTAGTTTAAATCAGCAGAGCAAATAACTGTTAATGATGTTAGGCTGATTTACATGAGCTAAGTCCAAGTCTGACCCGTTACATCTTGGCTGCGGTGCCCCTAGACAAAACATTTAGTCTGTTTTGCCTCCAGTTCCCCTCTGAGGCTTAGTACATGCAACTAAAGCTAAAACACTGGTTATGTTGAGTTAGTATCAGTGTGTTACTGGACTAGATGGATTTTTCAATTTCAGTGGTCACAAACATGGAATGAGAAATGGGGACCAGCATAGCACCCAAGCAAACGTGTGACTGTCATTATTTAGTACTTGTAACTCAAGCTTGTGAAGATTGCTAAAGGTTACTTATTTTTTGTGCTAGGGCCTGATCTAAAACTGAGTGAAGTCAATAGGAATAGTTTCGGAGTGCACTGATGAGACCGTTCATTGTTACGATGTGTGCCTCTTTAGGCACCGTAGAGAAGCCTGTCTAAGATTGGACAGCAATCATGGGGATGTTGTTGGAGAAAAAAATATGCCTCTTATTTGTCTCTGAAGGTAAACTACATATTGAACCTCTAACAAAAGCATAGATGAAAATTTCAGCCAGAGGAAGATTCACGTCTATCAAAGCAGTAGCGCTATTTGCACTGAGTCTTCTCATGCTTTCGGAATGGAGGTGAACTTCCTGTTTGTGACAGGCGTAGTGTAAGTCCAAAATTAAACACAACCTTAAGTTCCTTATTTATTTATTTATTTTCTAAGAAATGTAGTCTCTATATCTACACTGAACTTCCTAGCTTGCTTTTCATGTGTCTGGATCAACAGACTCTGACTTGGCATCCTATATAAGTAGCCATATCAAACTGGAAGGTGTGAATCTGATACAATAAAACAATTTTGGGTGGAAATAACAGACAGAATCGGTATGGTATTTGAAATTAAGCCTACATGGAATGCAGATTTACAGTATGGTGTTTCTATGAAGAAATGTATCTATATTAAATAACTTGAGCTTTAGGAAAAGAAAATTCATATTTAGGAAAAAAATACCCGTATTATAAAGATTGAAATCTCTCAACACTTAGGATTTCAGGGTCAAATTTCCATGCTCTCAATTACTATAATATAAACCTGGATTAACTTTGCTGAAATAAATGGGATTCCTCTGTTGGTATAATTGAAAAAAGAAATTGGTCCATGGATAGCTGATGTTAGTGAACATCTATCTAGGCAATTTCAAGGTGAAAGATAGGTCTGAGATATTTGATGTGATCTTGTATAATGATTAATATGCAGGAAAATGGATAGATCCAAATCTCCAGCTCAGATACTCTATTCAGATTCCAGAACATTATCCAGGGAAATCTGCTGGAAATACTTAACCTTTAAAAGTATATTGTCTTCAAGAATATCTAGAGAATAATATATCATGTTTCTAAATTATTTGATCATATTTTTTGCTCTACAGAAAAAGATGTTTCATGCATTAGGCAGGGAACAACACAATTCCACATATAAAATTAGCCAGAAAGAAATGACAAAGAGCAGAGGAAGTAGATCAAGGGCTAGCACATGAAAGAGAGATATTAATAATATCCCATCATAACTGAGTGATGTTATATCGTTGGGAGTTTCACTGTGAAGTTTTTTTGTTATTATTATTTGTATTTTGTAGATTTCCTTAAAATAATTATGCATGAAAATAAGCCATTTTTTTCTGAATTGTCTAGTAAGTATAATTTAGTTATAATAAAAATACAAAATAAACCCACATAACACCAACTAAAATACTTTAAACAATAATTTTTATGAGTATCATCTTTCTGGCTTGGCTGTACTTGCATTGCTTGGTGAGAGCAGAGAAAAATTTGACTTCTTACTAGATAATATACCTGACGGTCTTTGGGCTTTATTTCTGAAAGTATTGAATCCTTGTTTAAAATTTAATTCAAAACCAAAACACCAAGTTTATTTTATATTTTCAACCTGTTCTGGGGCCGCTAAAGCCAATTTTCTGTGGTTTGTTCAAATTCATTCACCTTGTTGAACTTTCCAGTGGCTTCAGGTTGCAGCACTCAACGTCTCTGAAACGTAGGCTCTGAGGTTCTTGCCTGAATGTAGCCACCTTCGAAAGGCAGGCAGGAAAACTCCTTCCACACACACACAAAAAAAAGGAGACTTTTTAATGGTTGAATTAATGAGAAGAAACCTCTTCATTGAGCTCAGTACTCAGTTCCCTTCAGCTCTAGCTGCAATAAATGAGGTAATGAAGTCCTGGAAGGCCAGGGTTGCAGCTAGCAAAGAATTTTTGTTAGGAGCTGTAAAACTGCTGCCCAAATACCCTCAGAAGAAGATCACAGGGTACATAGAATTTGTGGGAGCAAGGCCACTAGGGCACTGCTTGGCTCACAGGACAAACCCCAGTGGCTATGTACTACCCTGGAAGGCAATTCCCCAAATATTAAACATCCTTACAAGCTCCTTCCCTGCCATCGTTTTGGCCATGAGACCTGTAAGACCTGACTTGTGCTGTTTTTTCCATAGTGAAGTAGCAAACTTGGAAAACAAAGAGCCCGAAAGATTTTCAAAATGTAGGTCGTATTTCTCTGAGTCCTGCCCTTGGCCAAAGAGGTCCATTATGCTAATAATTCACTGGGTAGTAAGGCAATCTTTATTTAAGGTCAAAATCACACTAGCAAAAATATAAATCTTCCTTAAACTGAAGAATAATGTCAAATGCTGGAATAAATATAAACTGACATATAAATTACAACCACAATATACATATAAAATCAACAATACAATGTGATTTATGAGAATCCAGCTTGTGATTCCTTGATTCAAGATGCTAGCAGGTCCAACAATAAGTACTTATAAAAAAGCCAGGTTTTCCATAGTGACTAGTTTGAAAACCATATTGTTACTATTAGTTTGCTAGTGCCTTGACTGGATGTAAATCAATCTCTTCACCATAGGTGTCGATAGTGGCAGTTCTGAACATGACAAAACCTGATGATATCAGAGCATCGGCAGTCGCACTTGCATTATTCTTTCATTATTCCCTATTTATATATTGGGTTCTGACCAAGGCAACTGGAAGATGGAAACTTTGTGCTCTCTTAGTGTGGCTTTCCGCTTGCTATACAGTCATTTCCTTTATCTGTCACACAGCATTAATTGCCTGCTGCTTTGCATGATGTTAACTTCACTAATTCCATATAGGACAAATTTGCAATCAGCTCAAAGGAAAATCAGTCCTTATTTGTTGCTGGCCTGGAAGGCTGCAGAACTGTTAGCTGACTTCAAGGCAATGAAACATGTAGTCCTGCTATTTTATTACGGTGAAGCTGTAGCTTCAGGGAAGACCAGTGTCAATAGTCATCGAAGGCAGTGATGCAATTTATTCCTTGAGGGCTTCCTTTTACAAGGCTTATGAGCACTCAGCAAGGACTGAAGTTTGGCCAGTTCTGACAGCTCAGCTCATTGAGTTGAGCATCCTCAGCCTGTCAGAGCTGTAAAGCTTAGGCGGCAGCTTGCGCAAAGTTGGGGGATCCTTGTGGCTCATTTTCCTAGCTGAGGTTGGCAGAGCAGACTAGCAGCCCAAATACACATCAGCTGGAGGAGTGAGGCTGATATGCAATTTATCTATCATTGATGCGATCCTCATCTATGCTAAAAGCTTTTTAAGTTACTCTGATGACTTGCCAAGATCTTAATGTGTTCATAAGCTACATTTATCTTCCTGTGTAGTACTATCCATGCTGTTAGCACTGTGTAAGGTTTCCCTGAGTTTACAAAAGGGAGTCAAGTCCTACATGTGTGGCAAAGCTGCTGTTCTGGCTTTGAAAGCACTGAATGTGCATTCTCACCAAGTCGGGTGCACACAAAGCCTAAGACATTGGTCATGTCCTCACTGTTGCACGGACAGCAAAGGACATAACATGGTTTATTTTAGCATTTAGGCAGGTAAGGCTATCGCCGTGTCTAGTCTAGGAAAGGGGCAGTAGATTCTCTCCCCCTCCCTGGCTTTCCATATCCCTTAGAGGAGATCAGAGATGATTTGGTGAGGCTGGTGTTCCCTTCCCCATTTATGTGTTCCAAAGGGGATTTGCATCCTGATTATCTCTTTGTGTTCTCTTGGAACAGGAGAG
This sequence comes from Tinamus guttatus, assembly GCF_000705375.1. Next base: position 149,320 of record NW_010577078.1, on the reverse strand, counting down.
AGCTCCTGGGCTTGTGCTTGTGACTCCCAATGAGTTAAAAATGGAAAAGAGAAAGATAAAATGATCAGCTGGTGTTACTTTTTTATTCTTCAGAGACTCTGGAGCTGCATTATTTTGTTTATGCATTACAGCAAACGGACCCAGTGAAAAACTTGTGCCATACCCTAGTGAGCACTTCTAAAGGAGGCCAATTCAATTAAATTAAAAAACAAAGATGTAAACGTGGCACCATACTGCCCTAATTCAGAACAGATATGAATTTTTTAGTAAATTCTAGAAAGGTTTACAGCTCTGTGCTTTCATTTTGAAGTTCTGGACAATGTTCAAAGCCAAAAATTAAAAGCTATTTCCTCATCCAAATACATGCTCAATTCAGCTTCCATTCTCACATCAAAAGATTCCATAATTTCCTCTTCAAAAAGTTCAATTTTTATATCTCTCCTCTTTCCTATACCCTCATATTATATATCCGCTCCTTGCCTGCTTTGCAATTTGTATCATTGCTCTCCCAGTACTGGGAACAGCTAAGCACAGCCGGGCAAAACTCAGTGTCCAGTGTTGTCAGTGGTCTTTGATGTAGTGCAACTTTCCTTCCACTTCAGGTAAGACTCATTCCCAGTGCAACAACTTAATTTTTTTTCAGTAGAAGTTCTCTCTCCTCAAGCTATTATGTTTTGCGGGAAAAAGTTGCAGTTTTTTCATTCCTACAAACTTTCACAAGTGCAATATGTGAACACAGAATGAATGAACCTGTAGATAAATCAAACCAATAAGAAAACCTTTACCTCGCCTGAAAGAAACTTTGTTCATTTCCTTAATTCATCTTCTTTTTTCTTCCTGTTTTATCAAATAATATAAATTATTTCTTTCATTATTTTTCCCTACTTTAGTTTCAGAATGCTTTTAATTTTTCTAAAAGGACAGCTGTTTGTCATGCTCTGAAGGTTAAAGTTGAGCTTAAGCAGCTTACCATATAGAATGAAATGTAAAGTGCAGATTTTTTTTCAGCACATAGACAAGTATTTTATATACTGTGATTTTTGTAGAAGGTTATTTTTTTAAAGCAGTTCATAAAGTGTCTGAGAAATACTGTGTTGTGACCGGAAATTATTTCTAGAAGTCAACTACTAGCTACTTTCTCCATAGCACTCTCATTTATACTTTCTTTGTAAGTTGAGTAAAATAAATATTGCTGAAAAACATCTTTTTTTTAGCTTCACTAATAGGAACATAATAACATCACTAATAGGAACACAATAAGAAACTAACTGAAGGTTAGTGAATTTTCCCTGTGTTACCCTTTGCTATATCACTCTTTCTAGTTTTTGGGTTTTCTACTTATTGTGGATATTGCCATTTTATTGCCATTTTCGTCCAGCAGCATAAACTAAAATTGAAGGTACAAACCCTTGAATTCCCTGTGAATAAAATCATCTTGTTTCTGTCTTTTTTTTTCCTTCATAATGATGATGATCTCATTCTCATTCTGTAGTTCAAAACCACGTTTGTGGATACCAATCAGTCACAGGCTTTCAGCCAAACATCACTCAGGTCTTCACAGCTCCATGCCACTAATGATCCCTAAGATCCCTTTGGGGTTACAATATTTATGCCTTCACAACCAGATAGCTGAGGAAAAATAAAGTGGGCAGAGCTTGCTGAATTATTTTGCCATTTAAGCTACTTTACTGCATTGAGAGTGCAGGGATATCAGTTCCACCTACAAATAACTTAGTAATGAAGTCATCAGAGTCTTGTATCAGTGAAATGCACTAAGCTGCAGGATGGCTCCCGTTTTTGGCTTACCTTGTCATTGGTCTTGTGTGTCGTGCAACTTCACTGGGATGTTTAACATCTCAGGCACAGAAGTGCATGATTACATTCAATAGGATGACAAAAATGAGTTCAAATCATAGCAAGATGATGACAAGTACATGACAAGTAAGAGAAAATGCTAAGGCGGCAGAGGAAAAGGCTAAAATTTCTTGAGGTTAAAATAATTGCAGGCAAGAAGGACAAGGCATACGATCTATTATCCTACTTTAGTCAAAATTTATTCTAGAGCAGTCATGATCTCCCAATATAGTTCTTAATGCAGAGATGCACAGCTGAAACTATCCAAACCAGTCTTACATTTTTTTTTTTAACTTACAGCAAAAGGAGGCAGCACATTTGCACCTCATGACGCAATCCTGGAGCAAACATTCTAAGAACTCACAATCTTAATTGACATTACCTGAGAAAATTTTGAGAAATATCTGACAAATCACAAAACACCAAGATAGAGGAAGCAAAAAAAAATTGGGGGAGAATAAAGTGATTGGAAAGAATTTATTAAGCAAATTCTTGGTCGCTCTGGAGTCACAGCCTGTTAACTCAGGTGCTGAGGTGGTAAAGAACCTGTACAGATTGGTCCAACACCCCTGCTCGGAACTGAGTTGACTGGAGCAGGTTGCCCGGGACCATGTCTGGTCAGGTTTGGAATATCTCCAAGGATGGAAACTCCACACCTTCTCTGGACAGCATGCTCTAGTGCTCAGTCCCCCTCACAGTTAAAAAAATTATTTTCTCATGTTCAGAGAGAATTCCTGTGGTTCAGTTTTTGCCCATTGCCTCTTGCCCTTTCACTGGGCACCACTGAAAAAAAGGCTGGTCCCATTCTCTTTACCTACACCATGAATTTATAATCACAGGTAAGACCCTTCTTCAGTCTTCTTCAGTCTGAAAAGTCCCAACTTTCTTAGCCTCTCCTCATATGAAGAATACTCCATTCCCTTTGTCATTTTTGTGGCCCTTTGCTACAGTCTAATTTGCAATAAGTGTGAGACATTTAAGAGCAGCAAACAGATCCCATTGAATATTTTTTTGGACTTGGCAAGTTACTGATTTTTTGGAGAGGGAAAGCAAAATAAATGGCTAAATAATATATTTTAAATTATGTAAAATGAAGTGACCAAGTGATGAAATGGAAGAGACTAACTACCTGCCTTGTCCACTTGCATTTTCCTACATATAGTGATCTGAAAGGAATCAAAATCCGTGTTTTTTTTTCTCCATTATATATATAAAAAAAAAAAGAAAAAGAAAATTTGCTGTTTCCATTATATCATTAAATCAGTTCATAGCTGATGCAACCCATTTTGCCCTAGGAAGGATATGTTTTTTCTGAAAGTCTTGTTTTCTAGCTCTATTAAACTGTGAATACAAGAGTCATGCATGACCTGCAAGGGGTATAAGGTCAGCTGGGTTACATCACTATTGGTATGTGAACCAGCTGTCAAAAAGGCAATAACAATACTCTCTGGGAGATTATGGAGCAAGAGAAGTCTAACATATGCAAAGCACACAGGGTGATTTTTCAAAGAGGTGTGCGCTGTCATCAACAGTGGAGAGCGGAGCAACTTAAATTCCTTCAGTGGCTTTTCAAAATGTACTTTATAGCACTAAGAGATATGCAGGCCTGTTAACTCAGCCATTTTATTAAAAAATACAATTTGTGATGTAAGTTATTGGCAGTTTCAGCTTTTTAAATAACTAAATCTGGTAGACAAATTCTCAGTCTTTTTCTTGTCATATTAAGCCCTCCCTCCAGGCAATTCAAAACAGTGTACTTTTTACAAGTCTAATACTGTGATATAAACTGCCAAGGACTCACCATTAGTTCACCCAAGATGTAGGCCACTGCGATGAATTTGCTTTGATCATGCAAATAAGGCCCATATAGCTATGCAAAATAAGAATATTCCTCCATATTATTAAATAATTTCTTGCAGTAATAATTATCACATGCCACAATTAGTGAAGATTAGAAATATAACTGTAGTTATAGTTCTATAAGTATATAACTGAAAGGTATTTTGTGATTCTATGCTTATAGTTGTCCCTGGCCCATCATACAATTTCAGTCTATAGGTTTGCCCAGGAGAGCAACTTCGGTGTGACCTCTCAGAGTTTTGTATAACTCTTTGAAATTTAGTTTAGGTACATGCTAGCTATTACTTCAGAATGAGTGGTAGTTATGTCCTCAGTTACCCTCTTGAAGCAGGGTTTTATTTTGTTATTGCTGATGGACTCTGAATACAACATTCTTCCAGGTTTTTATTTTATGCTATCTTCTACATCTCTTTTTTTTGAATACAGTGACAGTAAAGACATAGTACACTGTGCCTTAAAGTGTTACCAAATCGCTACTGAAATCCTGATCTTTTAGCATAGTGTGTTTCCTGTACACACATGTACCCTACAAGCAGCTGTTCCCAAATACATTGAAGTTCCTTATTTTTCCCAGTGCTTTCCCATGCCTTTCTATTTTTCCTACTGACAACCATGTCATATAAAATTGTTGTTAGATTAGTGTCTAATGGCTTTGAAATGCATCACAAGAGAGGGAAAAAACAACATTTCAAGTCTGACTAGTTGCTTATGTTAGGCTCGCACTGTTTGTCAAGCAAGTTATGAACAAAAACCATAAATCTTTGAATTTTTGTCTAATGAATGAATGAATGTGAATATGAATAAATAGGAAGTGCATAAATTATTTAAAACATGTTTGTGTTGCACAATGGAGCTACAAGACTGTACATGAAGAAATGATAGCAAAACAACATGTTTTGTTATTAACAAAAATGTGAATTGCTATTACTATGTGCATTTTATAGGAGCATTATAAAGATAAATGAATAGTTATTGTTTCATTAATGGTTTATAGATACAAAAGCTATGATAGGAAAAATGTTGCTTATATTAACTTACTAGGAATTTCAACTCCTCCATTTGAGCAGAAATGGATGAATGATAATGAAATGTAAGTCATTAGTCATACTGAATAGTTTGTAAATAACGTGTAAAATCAATTGATGTAAACTCTTTGGTAAATATAAAGGAGAAATATACTTGTAGAAATTAGATTTGACTCACTGGCAGAAAGAAAAATTGTTTTTATAAGTATTATTTGCAATAATTGAACTAGAATTGAACTAGATATTCAATATATATATTGAATTTGTACACATTTCAGCTTTCTTCATCAAATTGCTAATTGTGATTCATCCATTTTACCATTAGCTCATAGATTTGAAAAATGTGGCTCTATTTTTCAAAGCTGTGATTTTCAGACTAGGAGCTGGAGGACTGTAAAAGGTAACTAAGCAATCTAATGGCAGAAAGCTTAACTTTGCTGCACAGAGCTGCTGCATTAGGAGATTCTGAGGAAAGATCAGAGCCTCAGAAAGCAGCAACTCTTTCCAGACTGGTGAGACATAAAATTTAGCTGTATCATACAGTTGTTTATCATGAAAACACAAGATTAATTTTAGAAACTCAGGATAGTTTCACCACAGAACTCTGGAGACATTTATACATAATAATATACCTCAAGGGTGTTTTCCTTATAAACTAAATTATCCTTTTCCTATTTTCAACTCATTCTGCCTGCTTTTCCCTCTTCATCACATCACAGCATCACATCATCACAGTGTACCAAATTTATTTAATATTATCACATTTCCTGCATTTGCAGAATGTTATTGTGTCCGCTCGTTGATATAAGCTATGCAAAGGAATCTCTTAGGAGATTCTGAAGCAGGTCACTGTAAAAAGACTGTAAGCTTCTTTGATCAAGAAAAAAAAATTCAGATGTTAAATCTGGACATGGTTCCCAAGGGGGAAAAAAAAAACCCTGTTCCAGTGTTCAATAGTGCAACTACCACCATCCTTATTGATTATGATAAAAAACAAAAAAGACTTTAATTAGAGACTTTTGGACTGGTTTCCATCTCACATAACTTGGAGAATATTTTTCATGAGAGAATAATTTCAGTGAAATATGTCAGTGTTTTTGTAGGGTCATGAAAAGGTTAGTATCAAATGAGGGTCTGCTTTTGGCCAAAAAGGAAAGACGAAAAGATTAAAAAATTCAAAAGTGATGCAGCAATTTTCATAGGAGGATGGAGAAAATTACTAAAGTTGTGATTCGAGGCCATTTAAGGGAAACAACTAAAATATGTTCCTCAGCTTCCGCAGCTGGAGTCTGATCCAGCTTATGTGCTTATATCTTATACCTGAGTGCCTGTGAAGCAGAAATATGCCCATCCTCAAATGTCCTGTGGGGAAGAGGAGATTGATGGGCCTGTTTTATGGATGAGCTGGTGGGGCACGGGGGACAGCGGTTCTCATTTCATAAAACACTGTCACCAACCTCCTTCCTTCCTTTCTTATATCCTACCTCAAAGTTATCTTTTCTTTCATGCCACCAGAAGATCTATTTGTGCTAGAATGATAAATTTTCTTCTTCCTCTGCTGAACACTCCCTTTGCTGGGAATCCTGGTGAAAAAGGTCTTTCTTAGCATGAGAGGCCCATGCGGGACTGTGAATTGAGTGTTTTGTACAAAGACTTCTGCAGAAAAGCAGGACCCTGAAGCTGCATCTTCTAGATTTGGGGCAGTAACTAATCGCTGGATCAGCCTTCCCCTCAGTGCTGAACTGAACCTAACTTAAAGTATAAGTTTCTGGAGCTACAGAGCACCCAGCAGTAGCAAGCAAAAATTTATTAAGTGCGTAGGTAATATGAGTAATCTTATTAACATCCTTCCAGGACTAACTCTGGTATTAGTAAATTTACTGTATGCCAGTAATATTTAAACAAAGATCCTTAGCTGATCTGTCTTTTATTTTTTCTGCAAAAGTAAAATAAACCCAAAGGACAAAAGGAAAAAAATTGAACCCTTTATAGGAAATGTAGCTGGAAGAGTTTAAGAATAATTGCATATGTAGCTGTGGGTATATGCAGTCTATGATGTAAAGTAGCAGCAGTTCTAACATTTCATCTCTGTAGGAGCAGAAAGAATGCAGGGATACATTTTCTTGGCATGTACCTATACGGAGGCACTATGCTATTCTAAATTATGTTGAAGTTCTAGGACAGTGACCCAACCATATTGCAGCCCCTTGTAACAGTACATCATCATTGTGGAGATATTTTTGACTCTTATTTCAGTTTTACATTTATTCCATTCACCATTCCACACTCTGTGCCTTGATGCTTGCAATCTTTGCCAGATAGTGAGGCTAGAAAGAGAAGTTAAAGGTTTTGTTCGCGCTTGCAATCTTTCCTAGGCAACAGGAGAAGATCCAGTGCATAGGCACAGCAGGGTTTTTGGAAATGCCTTTAAGGCATCATGCAAGTCCCTTGGCTGCTGGAAGCTGGTTAGAGACTCTTCAGCTGGAGGCTCCCTCCTCCATTGGAGTCCCTCCAATATTTGCCCCCCGCTATTTGTTGCTACAAAGCCAGATTATTTTGTTTGAATAGACTCAGGACAGGCTGCATAAGTCAGTTGTTGGGAGTTGCTGATGTTCCCCCTAAGAGTAATGGAACAGCTCCACTTTCTGTGACACAAAAGGGTTAGGTGAAATGCCTGAGAAGTCCAGCAGAAATACATAGGGGAGTGCAGAGCTAACGAGGATTCATTTGCTTGGCGTAGCTTTGCAGCCCGGCTCCTCACACCTCATCTGGGCTAATACAAGATACTCAAAGCTGAGAGCCAATATACCAGCTGGTTCTGCAGAGAAGACATTCTTAACGGGACTATTGCATTTTCCACATAAGGGAAATCCACCACTATTTATATCTAGCTTAGTACTTCAGGTTCAGGCAGAATACTTCTGAAACTACATTCAACCAATATTAATAGCATCTGTCTCGCAGATTAACTATCACATTGTGTTTTTATTTAAACATCATCACTGAGCAGTCACTCACTAAATTATTTAAAGGAAACAACAAAAAATTGTTTTAAGGTCACAAGAAGGATGTCAGCGGGCCAGTATTACTAAGCATTTTAAAACCTGGAAGATTTCATTTTAAGGAACTGTAATAATGCCTTTCTTTGGCATATGTAATTCTATATTTTATATTTATGAAGATGGACATTTCTGAAGTGTTTAATGAGCAGCAATATAGCTGCTCAGTTAAAATGCAGAGCCTTATACCATTCTTAATATTATCCAGTAAGTAACTCAGTGCCATATGCTTCTGTAGCTTGACTGCCAAAGAAAGTAGCAAGTTGCTTTTGAACCTGCCTCAAACTCTGCACCCAGGCCAAAACTGTGTCTGCGGGACCACATTGCTGATGTCTCACCAGCTTAGAAAATAAAAATGGCCCCATAGAGAAGTTGCACAAGGGCTCTGCTAATTCCATCGAATGGGATGTGGTTTGGAAAAATGTGTGGGCAAGGCCTAAATACTAGGCATGCTATACTGAGAACATAGCATGGCCTTGCAAACAGCATGGTGTCTACTCCTCTTGGCTGCCACGCGACTTGTACTCCCCAAAGCATACGCCATGTACTAAACTTTCAAGTAACATCTAAGGGGATGTTAATTATGGTTTGGGCTCCTGAAGAGCAATAAAGCTACTCCAGTTTTAACTACTGCCACCCACCTCTCCTTTCAATAGGTTTAGGTTACTGAGCTACAAAGGATACACAAAGGACAGAGAATGGGAAAAGAAAAAAGAAATTTTGATCAGCAATAAAGGGTGGACAGGCTCCAAAATTCAAGAGATTGGTATATTTACAGGTATCTTTACTTTGTTGTCTTGCTTTGCACTATATAGGTTGTTTTGGACCAAAACCACCTTTTTTTTTTTTTTTGTAGATATTCAAATCAAATCAAGAGAATGGTTATAAGAAATTGCTTCATCTCTAAGTCAGCTTGTTTTGCTGTAGTAGCACTGATTTGATAGTACAAGTGTGACATGGTGAGGGCTCTGAGCTCAAAACATTGTTGTATGTTTTGGCTTTGTTGAAAAAGGCCAAACCTATCTACAGAGTTTGCTCTGTTAAATGAAGGCAGATAAAAATCTTCCCTTTCCTGTCAACGAAGCAACTGAACCTCCTGTACTTAATATAATAGAAAACAACAATTAAAATAAAATTTAACTCATGTGCACACCAGTCTTAACCTATCTGGACATTTTCTATACAATTTAATATTTTTAGCCTAAAAACAATAACAGTTGAGAAAGGACATAAATGAAAACAAAGGAGAGCAAATCTGAAACAGATGTTAGGAAGCACTCCCAGCACAGATGAGCCGATGTGCTGAAAAGCAACCTGGGTGCAGGGCATTGAAAGACGCCTATCAAGAAACCATGTGAGGAGGAGCAGAACTATGGAGGAAGGCTTGATCCAGATGCTACCTCATCCTCCCCATCTCTCACTTAAACAGCACAAGAAACACTGCTTTATTTACAGAAAACATTCATGTCTTCTTTAGAATAGGTGTAAACATGCAAGGAAGTAATTATGAGGGGTGAAAAAGACTAAAAAAGAATTAAAATATTCTTTTTTTGTTCTTACAAAAATGGGCAAGTTTGGTTCTGGATGGATTTGCCCCAAATACTGGAGGGATTAACATCCACCATTCCAGTATCCATCTACGTCATTAACTCTTCAGTTGTTGAACAGAAGATTTTCATACTCCAGAATATGCCCAGGAAAGGTTATAATGAATCTTTAAACAACTGTTGATGTCCATGTTGATAGTTATGCAACTTAAAGTATTTTTTGTTTTGTTTTGTAGTGTTTTGCATTGTTTCTGAAACATCATAATCCATATCTGTTGAATGAAATGCATAGGAGGCCCACTATGATTAGCCCTACACAGCCAGTTCATTTAGCTTTAATGATAAACATGTGAAGCATTCTGTAAAGTGTTTTGCAATCATGCACTCATTAATTGCTGAAAATAAGGGGCAAGAGAAATCTAGCAATGGGGAAACTGAGTCCAAAAGGTTACATGGCACAGACATCTGAAGCCCATCATTTATTCCCAATCTCAATCTCTCAGGGTTACCTTCCTAAAGAAAGAACTTGTCTGTTTCTGCCCCTTTCTGTATGTCAACAGAAAGATATGGAGGAATGTAGTCTTCCACACTTTTAAGAAACCGGGGGTTTGTACTGAGTGATTTAGGGGATGATTTTCATTTCTCCATAAATCCCATGGACACTCCCCAGAATCTGTTTGTTAGTCCTTATGGGCTTATGCTAAGAATGGCTGTGACGAGTGACCAGGAAATGAGCTCTGCATTGCTGAACCCAGTGTGGGTTAGGTAATGAAGCCTGACTTACAACTATAGCACTTGTGGTGTATGATTAGTTAACAATAGAGCTTTAAAAGAATGGTTCTTGATCTTTCATTTCAAAAGACAAAATTCAGGCATCTCAAAAGGAGATGCTTTTGTTTTCCTGTGGCTGTTTCCCAGGCAATATTCACAGGCTTTAATTGAATAATACAATACCACCAGTCATTCGGGGGCTTGGACTAGATGATCTCTGGAGGTTCCTTCCAATCTCAGCCACGTCGTGATTCGTGATCCATCAATTCCCCTCTGTGCTTCAACAATTTCTCGTAATTGGCGTAGTTCCTTTTTGCCAAAGACACTTATTGGCATTTCTGCAGTGACCAGTTCTAGTCCACCTATCCTAACAAATGACAGCAAATATTTGTGCTTGGTGTGGAGCTTTAACCAGTTTCTGGCCAGAGTGAATTCAGGCTCTTTTCATGGCATTGTAGGACAGGGGGAAAATGCAGAAGTTACTCACTGCCTTTTCTTTTGTGAGGAATTTTTACATGTGCTGCTTGCTGTTGAGAACAGAGTAACTCAGATCCCACAGACCATCCCACAGATGGGTACACATGCTTTTAAACTAAATGAAGGTAGCAAGCAGTGTTTTTTGTCCATGCATCACACCCTTCAACTTTCTGATGCAACAGAGCAGTTAGTGATAGAGGAAGGAAGTAATGCCAAATGTGAAATGACTGTTTTAACATTTCCTCCTCTCAGACATTTATTTGGCTAACATCATGAGTACTTTGATAACAAATTATGCATCATGGCCACACAACCGCTCCCCTTCAGATTATGACTGCATCCTCTCCTGATTGCTGATCTCTAATTGATACTGCAACAGTTTGTTAATTTGCTTCTAACTTGTTTCTCATTTGATATTGACATCTCCTGTTTAACATGGAGAAGAGAAGATTGAGAGAGCATCTTATCAATATGTATAAATACCAGAGGAGGGAATGTAAAGAAGATGGGGCCAAACTCTTCTCGGTGGTGGCCAGTGACAGGAAAAGGGGTAATGAGTGCAAGTTGAGGCACTGGAAGTTCCTTCTCCATATGAGGAAGAACTTCTTTCCTGTGAGGGTGACAGAGCACTGGAACAGGCTGCTCAGAGAGGTTGTGGAGTCTCCTCCTCTGGAGATCTTCAAAACCTGCTTGGATGCAGCACTGTGCCACGTGCTCTGGGTGTCCCTGCTTGAGCACGGGGGTTGGATTAGATGGTCACTAGAGGTCCCTTCCAACCACAACCATTCTGTCATTCTGGGATTCTGTGATTTATATTTTCACCAGATGCATTAGTTCTTCCAAGGAGACTGGTTGGTAAAGAAATGTTGGCAATAAAGTAGAACAGTAAACTAGAAGAGTTGCTAAGAAAGTGGCTAATTGTATTGCATTTAAATTCTACTCTCCAGTTTGTAGCAGTTTGGTCCGTACTAAACTTTCTGGAGAGGGTCTGAGCACTAGCTATGATAGCGTGCCATTATTTTGTCATTAGATTGATAGCACTAGGTGTTTAGACTGATTATTGGCATAGATACTATCCAAAATTTTCTAAATCTATCCCAACTTTTTTATCTAGGTGGAAATATTCAAGTACACTTCTTCCTCACTCAGAAATATTTTTATTCTACTTATAAACTTCTTTGCTAGAGAAATGATACAACATCAGAATTCAAAGCCAGAAAAACTCTTATCCACAAGGAAACCCAGTTATTTTCTTGTTGAGCTCATCCCACCAAGCAAAACATTTGCATTACTCAGAAATCAGCAAGCAGCCAACATGCTTTGAAATGAATCAAGGGTTTGTGTCAAGCCCTTTTGCACATCCTTGCTTTGTGGCTGTCACTGCAATAAAAATCCCTTGCAGCTGTCATGCGAGTGGATGACACAAATGATGCCTGGAAGGGATATGCTTAAATTATAAAACGTTAACTTTTTGTGACAATTAACACATATGTAGCCAGTCAAGCAGCAAGGGTATGTGAAGAAGACTTTTTCATATACACAATATGAGCCCATTTCAGTAAACAAATTCTGGATAATGAAATCAGAAGACTCCTAGTTTCTGCAAATAAAATATTGTCTTATTAGGAGACTTATTTACAGAGACTGTGTGTGCTGCTGTCACTCTGACAATGTGCATTCAGACTGCCCTCTTCTTATCTCCTGTGGACTCTTTCTTCTGGCAAGTTATCCTCCTCTTTTGAAAACTCATGCAGGTTCCTTCATCTTCCTCATTGTTAGTTTTCATTGATGGTTTATCTTCTCAGCCAGATTTTCTGACCTGTGGGTGAACAAAAGGTCTTTAGGCCACAGCTCTTCACAGGGACAAAAACCACTAAAAAACAAAAACTACTGTCCTAGTGTGGCCTGTTAATCACAGAGATCATCACACATTCTGGTCTTCAGGCCAGTCTCTCCTGCTCTTTGTATTTTTTATTTTTGTTGGGAGTTGCTTCACATTTGCTGCTGCCTTCATTTGTTAAATGCTTTCCTGTTGTGCTTCTCTACTGTTCACATGCTGTGCTTCTTCTTACTCCACAACATGGGGCCAGCAGCTGGTCCAGCCATGTGTTATGGGCTGAAGCTTCTGGCCTTGTCCCGTTCCTCTGGAAGACTCCTCCTATGCTGCCACTGCCCTGGGTTTTCATCTCCACAGCTATCCCTACTCCAGGCTGCCTATAGAGCTTGAATCTGGCTAAATTTCACCATGCTTGGCTAATTGATGGTTAAACTAGTTCGTTTTGTAGTTAGTCTCTTATGTTGAACACTGTTTTATCTTTATCTTTATGACACTGACATGTGCTATGATCAGAATCACACTGGGTGCTGCTTCCTTCTAAGTGTTAATTAATGTAGCATAACCCATCATGAGAAGTCTGCGTCTGCCAGGTAGGGTAGGCATTGCAAGATGTCTCTGATTTCCTTACTCTCAACTTGCTGTCATGTTTCCCAGATAGTTTAACCTCCACGCATTGCTGGTAAGTGGCTGTAAACACGTAGCAGCTGCTGCTAACTGTGAGCCATGAGGGCCCGTGCAGAGTGCGACAGTCACTCTGGACAAGGAATATGAAGGAGAGGGGTTAGCCCCAGTTGAAATGATGTGGTTGACCCTTTATACTAATGCACATACGCTATTATTTTGGCATGATTACAAAAAGTGTGAAAGAAAAGAAGGATGGAGAATCGCGCTACATTGGAAGAAAATATATGACAGATAGGTTGTAGGCTAATTCTTTACTGAAACTAACTACTGAAAAGATTATTTGTTCAGAAGATCTGGAGTGGAATATGAGACGTCTTCTCTCTTCCTTGCCTACACAAGCTAGTTAAATCACTGAATGGATCACCAGCAACTCTGTTAGGCTTCTGCTCCTTCCTCTAGGGCAGGATGATGCAAAGATTAGCAAAAGTTGTGTGGGTAATAATCCACTGCTCACATTCACAGGTCTCTAACGTTTCTGTAGCTTTAGGAAGCCCCAGAGTCACAACTAGTTCCTCGGTTTCTTCTTTGAGTAGGAAAGGTCTATGCTGTCCTTTTCTCCCACAGCATCAAGACTGCAGTCTGACAATAAATTAATATTTTCAATATGTCTGAAAAACTGCTGGGTTGCTTGAAAACACATCCTAAAATTTAAATAGTGAGGACATGGAGAAGGAGGAAGGAGAGAATGAAAGGATCCTCAAATAGACAAGCAAATAAGCAGGCCAAAAAGCCTACTAGAAAGAAAACAACATGCAATGCCCTAAATCAACTTGCTAGCACAGGTTAATCACTGGTCTCCAAATCCTCATGCTCGGTGCCACACTGCATATGCTAGTCATGACAAGACTTTAAGGAATCAGGGAAGCTGGAGTCTGGCTGGCATATGAAATCATTCTTGAAGTGCCACTGTGTGACATGAGGGATCGTTCCAACATCTTTGCTTGCCTTCAGGACTTTTTTTTTATAACAGGTGCAGCAGATGAACTTCTCTTACAGCCTTCCTTGCATGTACGAGGCCAAACCGTCGCCAGTCCCGGATGCCAGATGACGGAGGAAGGTGGCTTCGCTCATACTATCAGGACTCCTGGCATTCTTGTGAATGAGCAGGGGGGACGTTCTCTGCTGCAGAAAGAAACACTGAATGTGCTGATTTACTGTTGCCCTCATACAGAGAGGACAAAAGGTCAGGCTGTCCCAGTGATACTGTCCCAGCTCAAGCAGCTCTGAGGCAGCCCAGAGGTCAAGGGCCACCCCGAATTGTCATGCAAAATGCTGCAGCTGGCACCAGAAATCTGCCCTGCTTTGGACTGTTTTATGGGCATAGAGGGCCACAGTAACCTGAATGATTAAAACAGTGTGGAGGGATTAGCTACAGCTCAGATCACCTCTCTTGCAGGAGGAGATGTGGAGGCTGCCCGGGCAGGTCCATTCAGGTGATGGCAGTTACATCCCAGGCAGTAGCCTGGGCTGGGCAGCCCGGAGCTAGTGCTGATCCTGCAGTCTCTGTCAATCCTCTCATCCTCAGCCTCAAAATGCCCCACCGTGGCTTTCCCAAACCTTGTCCGAGACGTGGGCACATGTCCTTCTGCTCCTTGCATGCAAAAAAAACAAAACTGGGGGGCACAGATGGGATAATTTGCTGAAATTGTTTAAAATTTAACCTTTTAAATGTTCAAAGTAAAAGATACAGAATCTGTCCTCTCCAAGAATGGGTAGTAGCATTCCTCAGCAAGTCCTGCAGTCAGTTTAATAAATGCTGTATCTGCTATGTGATTTGTGCAGGACACTGCAGTTATGCAATATACATACACTTATCTATGTATAGCTAAACAACCATTTTGTCACTTGCTTTTCTGACAAAACCTAAAATTCAGGGTTCTAACTTTTGATCAGAAAGAACGAGTGGTCATGAAGACTTTTTAGTTTAGCTTTCCCTTTAAAAATAGCTTGTACCAGAAGCCCAGGAGGAAGTAGAATTGTCTACTATTCCTTGCTGGGAAAAGTATTAACAACTACTGGAGAAATACAGACAGAAGAGTTTGGATCTCAACATACTAAAAACCACTTACCAACCTTTAAACACAACCTCAGCAACCCTGGATGTGAGAAACAGCTCTTATTGTTTGAATGTTGTCTAGCATTTTACAGACTTAGTAATTTATTTTGTCCTGTCCTAAGATCCCTCTGAATTACAATAATGTCTGTTATTTGGGCAACGAAGCATTCCTGAAAAGTGTTTTCTTTGCTTTTGCTCATGAATTATTGATGGAAATGAACAGCTGGGAAATTAAGTCAGCCTGGTGCATAAAAAAAGAAAAAAAAAAAAAAAGAAAAGAAAAGATGCCTTCAATTTCAAGTTTAATGTCTGTTTACATTTCTTTAGAGAGAGAGTGGCTTTTCTCTCTATCCCTATATACCAATCCCAGTTCAGTCTTCACCAACTACATATATGTCCTTTGGGGCTCATCTGCATTGAAAAAAAGGAAAAAGAGAAAAGTCAACAATATTGGAGGATCTGGTTACAATACATTTTGTTTTAGTAATTGTTTAAGCATGGCTTCATATCATACTATGTACTAGAGCTAACCTGATTGTAGTTTTGAGACTATGGCTATGGTTGGAGGTCTTAGTTACAATAAAATGCTTATGTTTTATTTTTACTAGGGAGTTAGTGGTCACATTGAGTAGAGGTATTAACCATGGTTATTTTCTGTAGTGCAGATAACACTGCATTTCTAACATACATGGGTGTCCTTGTTTAAAAAGAGAATAAGTTTCAATAATGTGTCCAGAGGCTTTGCAGTCTTTTTGCTGACACAAGCCTATTGTGTGTGTTTTCCTTTTAGCCTTAACAATTTTAGTGGTAACAGTACTTTTTTACAGTTGTTTTCAATAGGAATGGTTTGTGACAGTCCTCAAAGGAGTGACAGCAATACACTCCATTTAGAGCCTGAAGGTAAAACCGAAGCCATAACATCTCTTGCAATACATCTTTTCCTTTTATTCTGTACTGCTGGAATTCAATAGAGGACTCTTCATTAGCAGGTAGTAAGAACTGTTGCAAAGGATACAATCATCCGGTAATACTGACAAATACATGGGCTTCAAATGGCATTAAAATAGGTAATTTATAACAAAGTGTGGATCTGAGGCAAGCTGTGTTGTGACAGAAGATTGAACTCCTTGTAGTGCCTTAACCTCCCCCTTTCCAAAAATCAACATGATTTTGAATACTTCTGAATTCACTACTGTTATCGACAGATCAGATTTTGAAAAATTCTGAGTTGTTATTGTTGGTTTTAACCCTTGCTTTTATCAAAAGTTCATGTTTCCCTTGGTCAGATTTAGTCCTTCCACTATAAAATAAGACATCATGTTAAAGAGAGAGGAAAAGGAAGAAAGAAAGAAAAAAGGCTTTCCTGAACTCCTTGTAGTATTCCCAGAGGACATCTCAGTATTAACTGGAAAGTTTCACAAGCTGTCCATGAACATCAGAGAGTAAAGACTCATTTGGACTGTGGCTCTGGTGAGTCAATCTGCTCACACTTCATCAAGAATGTCAGGGGATCCTGATAAAATGATAATGATGCAGTGCATTGAGAAGAAGAGAACATAAATAAGCTACCTAATTCAATTTCTTTTAGTTTTTTTTTATATCCATATGCTCGAATCATATCACACCAGCTCAGCCTTTGTACTCATAGATTTCTCTGAATTGGATTATGTAATATATTGAAAGCTGTATTTCTTGCAGAGCCTTAGGGTTTTGTGTGTATGCGTGTATTATTTCTCTATGACAGGGATTTTGTTCATACAGGAAATAATTAAAAGCTGTTTCTCCCTTCTATTCCATTAGAAATCAGAGTGATTCCATGGAGCCATTTTCTATAAAAGATTGTGATGAATAGATGGATCTATGTGAAAAAAAATATATATACACACATATGTATATATATGTAAGGGTATTGTGGAAGAGTTAATCAACCCTCGTTTCTAATGTAACTGACTACATTGACTACAAGTTGGCAGTTGTCCTTCTTTCCCCAAATGAGAACTCCATATTAAATCGAAGTTTCAGGACATCTCATCTCTTCTTCCTCACTGGAAAGAGCGCTCTTGACGGCTGTCAGACCCTGCACAGCTTCGAGCCTCTGACCAGATGGCACCACAGGAAGCCCTGCAGATCTCTGAGCACGCAGGAAATCACTAAGGCACATCGTTTCCGTTGTAGATAAAGGCATCCATTTGTATTTGGCTTGCCCAGATAATGAGCATGAAAGCAAGAAACAACCTCAAGAGCAATACCTTAGCAAAACAGTGGCTCCCTTTAGCACCATGAACAGTATTCCTCTGACCCTTTGCAGGGCATGGCAGACATACTTCCTGGACTTGTTGCATTAGATATACCAGCTCTTCATGGAAGGCATAATTTTCTGAGACACCTGTAAAGTATTTGTTGTACCTTTGGTACATGTTAGAGAATTAATAATGATCATTTTGAATTCCTTCTCATTAAATCTGGTTACTAAGGAACTTGCCTATAGGCAGGGACTGGCACCGTCTACTTAAGAGTTTGATATGCCAGGCAAGTGTTCACAGACCCAACACTCTGGACATTGTTTATTGTTCTTATTTGCTTAGCTTTTTGTTTCATAAATGTTTATTATACAGCTGGCTTCAGTGTTTTCTCTTGGGTCATGTTTGTAATATTGGTTAGCTGGAGATCAGCTCCTGTCCATAGCTCAGCACAGAAGCTTTTGTGTGAAGTGGGATGGAGTACCACTATAGAGCTCAACACTCGCACCTTCATGCAGGTGACGGATGCACCCAGTATGCTTTTTTTGGCCTGGTGTTTCCTTTGTTTGAATAATGTTGCTACACAGCCAAAAACTGGCTGCCCCAAGTCTCAGTTCCAGTCCATATTCTGCTTTGTCTCTGATAAGTCTCCTGGGCTCCCCTGTCTGCTCCACAGCTGTAGCCTGTGTCCTTGCTGCATCGTGGTGAAGCGGCAGCGCTCTCCTCCTGTGCTGTTTGTGCCCAAGCAGAGCGGTCAACAAGGGGAAACAAGAAGCAGGCATAGTGCCCTTGCTTCACATACCTGGAAGAGTGGCCCTGACCTTGAAAAACAGAGGAAAGAAAAAACAGATTTTTTTTTTTTTTGTCAGCCCTGCAAGCTGTTCTGTGATTGCACAGTTATTAGGTTTGATGCAAAGGGGGAGTTCAGACCTTGCAGTTGGGGATCCTAGAGAAAATGGGGCCATTGCTTTTGGGTAGCAGCCCACAGTTAGATCAAATTATGCTGATCATGAAACTGTATCCTCAGACAGGAACCCACAGCTGCAATTGCAGAGAGTCCTGGAGCATGCGCGGAGCAACTGGAATCTTCTGGAAATGCAACTGGTAAAATTCAGGAGTTTTCAGCTGAGCATGTGCAAAGTACAGCAAGTTAGCATCATTTGGGGAGATATTTGTGAGGACACCAAAAGGCCAATGCTGGGACAAAGAGCCTTGTCACCATCAGATTTCAAACCCTGGTTCCAAAGCATGGGACAATGTAGTGTTCAAAGACAAGGTCATTAAAATATCTTAACATGGTCTACATAGACTATATTCTGCATGGAAAATACCTGGAAAAAATAGCTGAATTGCTTCTAATCCAAATTTCCAGAAAAGCTCCTGCTGATGGCAACTCCCACAGAGGAAAAGTCATATGCCTGAAGAGATAAGCATGGTCTGCCTGCTTTCAGGTTTTGGATGCCACCCGCTCCCTCTGCTGAGGTTTCTGATTACCCCTGGCTCCATGCCCTTCCCGGTGGAGCTGCCTTGACCACCAACCACCAGAGCTGGAAGCTGCCGTGAGGCTTGCAGACTTCCTGGGTTGCGCTGGAGACAAATAATCACAGAAAGACCAGGCACCCCAACCGCTGCAGGGTGTTATGATTCAAAGTTGCCCCCTTTCAGGTGATGAAGCAAGTCTTTCTGCAAGTCAGCTTTCATCAGGCTGCATGTTTGTGACAACTATTTTTTTCCTGATCTTCATGCATCATGCTCTCAGGCACTGGTCAAATATTATTTGGTCCTGACAACGCAGATCAGTAGCAACAGAACCCAGCTTTGCCTTTCAGCTTAGTTGCAATGTTCTTAATTAAAGGAAATTTTAAAAGTCCCACAAAAATCCATTCTGTTATACTTTAACATAAGGAAATATCTGGAAAGGTTTATTCATATTCACTGAAACAGTAATAAAGAATCAATTGTCTTCTCCCGCATAGGAGAGGAATTACTTTCCCACTGAGCCTCCTACTCCCTCTATCTTGTTAATACGCTACAATTGACTTCATGAGGAACAGCTACTGCTGTTCATATTATGTTCCAGGTGTCCATCCCACAGACCGAGACACTCGAATAGTTACAGAGGCCTCTCCGTGTGTGAGAACAGGGACCTCCTGTACAACAGGCTGTGGAAAGGAAGACAGAGAGCAGACTTACTTAGGCACTTTTCAGGAGAAGCTTAATGAATGTTGCCCATTGTTGACCAAGGGGAGATGGTGGGACCTGAGGCAAGAGGGACACTAGGAGAGATCCTGCTGGGCAGCTCTGCTCTCTCTCTCCTGGCATGGTCACATAATATTTTAGTGTTGTAATAGCATGAAGAGAATTGTTCTGATTCATGAGGTTTTCTTCTTCCATCCTGAACCATGCAATGGAAAATGGAATTCAGGAGAGGAAATCTAGATACAGAGTGAGGAGTCAAAGCTAAATGTCTGACTTTTCCTATCCCATTCTCACTTCCAGAAGGACCAGTTTACACAATCCTGAGTGGAATAAATGCACCTGTGCAGAGAAAAGAGACCTCAAAGGGAAGAGAAGGCAAGCGATCACTGCTCATATTTTTACTTTTGACATGGTTAAGTCCTAACACACACACTTCCATGAATATTCAGATCAAGTAATATGGAAGAATGTACTAAATGATTAGGAGGTTACCCCTTACTTTCCAGCAATCAGTAACTGGTTAAAGCAGAACAGTAAAAGGTACATATTTACAAGCCATTTCTCACTGTAGCAAAGCCCTCTATGACTTAATTGTCAGATATTTGGACCATGCAACGCCATAACTTCTGAGGAACAGACCACATGATACAAACCTATATGAAAGAATTAGCATGCAGGTAGTGGATAGGTGATTTGCAGGTACTGGAGGAACAGTGTGGGTGAATGCTAGTCCTTCTGCAGACATTGGCAGGTAAATTTCTATTAATAAAACTACAGGAATGGAGACTGACCCAACATTCAACATTTGTGATGTTTTCAAACCTACAATAAAATTTCTTTGGAACACCAAAACAATTAAAATTCAGTTCTGTAATTGGAATGATAAAAGAATGTGAAATGTGGGCTGGCAGACATTAGGATGTCTACAGGTACTGTTGTCATTTGGATGTTACCCTGATGTTGAGTATATCAAAATCTCCATGGATGTCTATAATGCTCCTGCTGCATATTACATGTCTAGTATTTGTGGTACTCGGCAAATTTAGCACTGGTATATCCCTAGCATGCAGGCTGAGGTTTCAAATTACTGTTGAGGCCTTCTGCTTCTTTAAACGTGGTATTAAGAGTACCTTAGAGTTCTGAGCAATATCACCCTTTTTTAGATCTGTCCATTCATCATAATATTGTGCCAGGGTTTGTTAGGTAAACATGATTGACAGACACCCATCTTTACACTCTGCATGGCTGGAGGTCAGCACTGGTGGAAGGTAATGCTTTTTTAATTAGCTGCTAGGGTATTAAATTTCCTTTGTGTGGATTGCATGTTGCATTCCTGTGGGTCACTATCTGAAGAGACTGTCTTTGCATTCACTATTCAGTATAACACAGAGAAGAGTCATAAAAGATTCATATTGAAGATGTTCAGAAAAAGTACCGCATCTGAACAACCTCTAGATTTTCCAGCAGTGACTGTAAGATAAGAAATACAACAGTTTTAAAAGATGGAGATTGCAAAATCCAATTGAAAGATTCTCTTTACACTTTATTCCGGTAAAAACAAAGCCTAAATACTGGCTGTAAATTCTGGGCAGTCTCAAGAGCATCTGTCTCTAATTGATACTGATCTTTCAGCTAGAACAAAAAGGATCGAAATATTTGTTTGCAGGTAGTGACAAAAATTCTTGTGTTCAAGATAACAATAATTTTAAGGGCTTCATAGTTTGCATTGGCTCTAGGCCTTTCTTTACCTAAATCACCTGCTGCTGCGGCAAGAGTTACAAATAATTTCCAGCAATCTTTTAGTATGGTAGTATTTGTTTGAGCTTAGAAAATCTAATAGGAAAACACGATATATCCTCAAAAAGTTATGCAAGGCTATTTCCGATAATCTTTCTTACAGTAAACTAAGAACAAGGGAAATTACGGTAGAAATGGAACCACAGGACATCTATGTAGAGACTTCACATAAGAGGGCAACATGTTCTCCACACCATTAAAACTTATGTGGAGTCACTTAATTGTGTAAAGTATATATGCATGCAGCAGTGCTACCTGGACTAAGCAGGTCTTACCATAAAAATTAATGTGAGAATCCAAAACCTGAAGACTTCCTTAATATCACTCAGCCAACTGCTGCTTAAGGAGCAATAGCAGGACCACTAATGGCAATTAGCACTGATACTATTTACTCTTCAAATAAGGTTTACTGGAAGCATACAATCTACTCAATATATGTATTCAGCAATTATTTTTTGGAAAAAGTATCCTTTTCTTTTCTGGTTGGAAGTTACACGTATAAAAAGTCTCTTAAACTAAATACTTAACTCCTACAACTAGTTCAGTAAGGATTTAATTCTGGCCAGGACTTATTTGCACTCAGATTTTCCCTGCAATTCAGAAAGAGGGGAACAAAACAAGGCCATGCATTCTGTGCATACAAGCAAGGAGATCTGGCCAGAGTCCTGCTGATGCTATGCCCCATAGCATGTATGTGCATATGTTATGTGTAAACATTCATAAATATACTTCTACTTTCTCTTCAGTAAGGTGACTCCATAAGTGTTTACATTTGAACTAGGGAACTGCTACTTAGAGTAACTCTTCCTAAGATAATGTCCCAGTGAAATAGAAAAACATAACTCATGATAAGTCTTACACAAAGTTAGTTTGTCTGTGAGGGCACTGTAAGCAGGACTTGAAAGACCCTGATCTCCAGCTAATTCCAGGTGATCTCAGCCAATTTATTAGATGTGGTGCAAAAAAATAAACAAAAATGCATAAGAAGGTATGGAATAATCCGTAATCAGATTGTTTTAAATGAAAACTACAGGCTGTTCAGAAAACTGTATAATTAAGTCTATTTCCCTGTGCATTTTCTGTGAGAATAATATTACATATTTTCTGCCATTCGTGAAACAAAACTTCTGTAAACTATGCAAATTTTTATATAAAGCTGAATTCATTCCTTCACTTTTCCTTTCCTATCACATACACATACATGCATAGTCATCATACTTATTAGTAGAAGCCATGTGCAAACTAAAAAGTAAGTTTAGCACGTTAATTAATTGTGATTTGCATGTGCACATGATGAAGGGTCAGGTTGATGAAGAAAGAAATAATACTTATGGATGATCATTTAATTTTAAAACATATAGACTGCATAGTTTTCAAAACAAGAATTAGTTACGAACCAGGAAAAAAACAGACACCGCTGTCATGACATTCTCAGCTTTTCCACTCTTTTCACAGGACATTTTAAAGTTTGTAATTTCTTTGTTAGAGTTTTAAATATTAATTTTTGTAATTTTTAAGAGTGCATATTTGCTTTTTCTAATTGATTTGCTTCTGCATAATGTGGTGACAAGTAGTATCTGTTGCAGCAGTTTTCAATAATTTCTTCACCCTTGGTTATTCTTAGGATGTGAGAATAAAATTAGGTGTTTGCATTTGAAATATTTAATACCCTTTTTCCCTGAAGGTGATCATAGACTCCAAGATTTAAGCTATCATGTCAGTGATAGGACAGGATACTAGCTTGATTTTTTTACATATTCTTGCTGTAATAATTCTAAATTGGGGATGAAGAAAAAGCAAAATTGTCTTTTCCATCAAATTTACTTGGCCTGTGGAAAATACAGGAGTCTCACTCAAGTTTTATAAACAAATACACCATTATGTTTCTCATTAGTTGGAAGAATACCTGCATAAGTGGTAGCTGTCAGATACAATAAGTACCCCCCTCCTTTTTTGGTTATATAATAATCCCAGCATTCAGAAGACTAATCACTACACACTAATCTACAAAGCATCTTATTTCCTCATCAAATTTCCCTGCTGGGCTTAGACATGCTTGTCAACTTCCCAGATCCCCTTTTCAATAACTGGTTTATTCTTAGCATCTTGCCAAAATGCATTCCTAGGAGTAAACCATGGAAGAATGAAGTTCTAATTTCTTTATCTCACTCAAGAAGAGGTTTCTGCTCATGCTCATGGGAAAGGTCACAGGTAATTTTGGCTGCAGGTTCACTTTAAAGAAGCAGCTATGTGCGACACATTGGGGCCTTTTGTCTATGAATTCAAATGACCACCAAAGATGATAGGGAAGGAAAGGGAAAGGAAGGGGGAAGGGAAGGGAAGGGAAGGGAAGGGATACTTAAAAGATGAAGAATTTTCTTATCTAAACATAACTTACATTTGTTCAATTTCAATTTTAAAACAAATGTTAATTTTACTTTCTTTTCTTTAACATCTCTGGTTTTAGATCCTCCAAAGCTAGCATAGTCAATGGAAGTTCAAGCGCGATCAGTGGCCTTTAGATCAGACCCTTTTTTTTTTTTTTCCCAAATGAATTTCTTTTCTTATGAAAGAAGCATTATTGCCCAGATCTGTGTTTCTCTGTAAGTTTTTTTTAAATGTATATTAAGTTGAATGAGTACCTCCCCACAGAGCAGGATCTGAAAATGACCATTTACTGTTTTCTCTAAGCAATGACTAAATGAATTAGGGATGCATTATTAGATACACTTAATGAGAGCCTTACTTGTCCTTTCTGGTAAAGACAAAGCTTATTGATTTCACAGTCTTGCCTCTTCTTGTCTGCTGTTTTATTTATTATCAAAATACTCGTATTTATTACATTGACTAACATGTGGCACTGGAAATGGAACTTCGAGAAAAAGGAAGAGCTATAGGTTTTTGTGTATTTTCACCTTCTGGTTAGTGCATGGCTTTTGCAGAGTAAACACTGCATCAAATCAATAATCTGGGGCAGAGCTCCTGAAAGATATTAATACAACTGAAAGACATCAAGTGATCAGATATGAGGCCTCGTTCCAAGGATGTCAATGACAAAACTCTTAGTGATGCAAATGGGACAGGATTTTAACAGAATTTGTTTTGCATCTTTCCAGTAAGTGTCCTAACCTTTCCTCCAGACATTAAACATTTAGAACACACACTTTCTCTCTGTTTAGAAGCCTGCTGTCCTCAGTTTCTAGTAACAGCACATTGTTATGCCTTCACTTCAGCTCAAAAGCCTTTGAAAGTCTCGAATGCTTCCTTGCCCTTAAATAAATCTGTGGTAGGTCAGGACCCCATGCTTTCCAGGTGCATTTTAAGCACAGTGCATGAGTTGTCCGCTTTAATTGGATTTTTTTTTCCAGATAACATTAAATACAAGATAAAAGGTATTGTGCTGCTGTTATTTTTTGTTCTCTAATCATGACAATTTCCTTGTTTATTTTGTCCTAAAGCCTTACATACATCCTATATACTATTCTCTGCAGCTTTGGCTTAAGTCTACCAAGGGAAAGGGGATTATTTTCTTTAGGCTAAATCAGCCTTTGTATCACAACTATTTTACTCAGCATGAGTCAATATTACCAGTGACCTGCTTAGAAAATGAAGATGGCAGTTTTGGTAGGACCAATGGCTAATGATTTCCTTTATAAAAACTACTCTCATAATTTGAAATATTCTTCCTTGGTAGGATGAGTCTAGCTCTACAGAGAACAAGGTAGAAAAATAGATTTATTCACAGTCTTTAGACTATGTATGTGTGGATAATGCTTCTGGTTGCCAATCCGTTTTAAAAGAAGGAGACAAGATATAAAGGTGGCTTTACTGTTGTTGAGGTTGGATAAAAGAGCAGTGTAGAGACAGAACAACTCCTTCGCAGCTAAAGAGCCTTCTCATTTCTCTCTCTCTCTTTTTCTTATCTTCTTCTCAGGTTACCGTATTTTCTGTTCCCTCATGCCATTGCAGTAGTGCTGAGGACAAGTGAGATGATAATGCTTGGCCCAAATCCAGGCAATCATTTTGGAGTAATTAGTTTAGGTACTGCACACCCAACCCATACTTTTTTCAGGTAGGTATCAAGTGGTTCAGGTTACCTGATTACCTGCCTGTATTTGGATGGCCAGCTCTTGGGTTCAGTTAAAGCTCATCCCTAGCCAGCAAGTGAGTGTTTAATTGAATATGTTAGTTTGTTCTGGGAAATCTGTTTCTGCTATATTCACTCCTTTTTTTTCCCTTTAGCTATTCTATGTCTTTAGCACTTGTAGTCCAAGAACAAAAACTATGCTATAATTACCTTGGAGCTGCTCTCAATTCTGATATCACTCAAGTTTTGTGGCATTTCTTTGAAGAACTGGAGAACAGTGAAGTGTATTGTGAGTGAAACCATTCTTCATCATGAGAAACCAGGAGCCAAAGTTGTTTGGTGTGTGTTTTTCAGAGGAGTGTGAGGATTTTCAAGGGTACACAAGCTGAGCATCCTTTGCCTTCTCATTGGCTTTCACAAAAACTGGGCAGCTGTGTTTCAGAAACACATGCTCCTGAATGCTCCTGTTGCATTCAGTCCTCACAGGAGATGATGAAAGATGACTGCTGTAGAAATGGACAGGACAGAGGCACCTTTCTTGCTGCTCAACACTTTCTCACTGACCTGTGGTCACTCCTTCCAGTTCACTCCTCTAACCCTTATTTACTCTGAGCTAACTTCCTCTCCTGGACACACATGTATGAGAAGCTCCATCATTACCACAGCCTTTCACCAGCACATCTCCTCTTTGGCCCAGGACAACCCTCCTAAGGGCAGAAAAAGAGTGAAGTCTCTGTGTTGTTTCTCACCTTGGCTCTCCATGACAGCGAACAAGGCAGATACTTAATGCTAGTTGTGAAGGTGGCCTTTGTGCTGAGGATATTTATACACCAGGAGTTGGACTGAGGCTGCCAACTGTTTCACAGAGGCTGTGGCAGAATAGCTGTCAGGTGCTGAAGACATTCAGCCAGTACTACCCTGGATCACACTCAGATTGGCAACCTTGAGGCGAATGGCTCCAATTTCCCATTACCAATTCCCCTGAGCTGTTCAGTCTCCCATGGTGAAAGCTCTCATTTAGGAGAGCTCCTTTAAGGCTGTGTTGTGCATGTCCTCTCTGCTTTGTTTCTAATTTTTAGGAGCTAGCCCATCAAGTCTTGCAGCCAGGTGCCCACTGCCTCTCGGGTGAAAGTAAGCAGAGGTCCCGAGAGTAGTTTGGTTCTGGAATTAATGCTGTGGAGGCTGTTTATATTCATAGAAATTAGAGCAAATATAAATATTTCAGTACCATTTCACATAAGAGATTAGCTTTGCAATCAGTGCATGAAAGAATTTGAACTCATCAGCTACTCAAACCTCAGAATAGCATAATTCAGGCATGGGTAGATATCAACCAATGAAAAGACAGTGACATGTATTTTTAAATTCATTGCAAGGCAAAAAAAAAAAAAAAAAAGTACTTGTAGCTAGAGTGTGGTTCTTACTGGAAGTAAGAGTTGCAAGTTATTCTTACCAGAAAAAGACAACTGTACTAATACAATATCAGTCAATAGGGATGTTTGATGATCTCAGCAGTACTGTTTTGTTAGGAGAAGACCAGATTCTGAACTGGCGTAAGTAGATTAGTCCATTGGAAACCAACAGAATTATGATGATTACAACAGCTGAAGATTCTGCTCAGCACTGTTCCGGTGCTATTATTATTATAGTTTTCATCCCATAAAACTGAGTACATCGAGGTAATCAAGGCAGTAGTCAAGTTTTTCAGCAGAGTAGGAGAAGTTGGATTTCATGCTCCTCTGGATGAGGATTTGGGGACAAGCAACTTCCACCCCACGAAAGACAGTAAGAGAAGAAAGGCATGATTAGGACAGAGAAATGCAGAGATGTAGGGTTTTTGCTGTCCCTGCAGCTACCGGGGGAATAAGGGGTAGGTCACTGGCTGTTCTGGTGAGCATTTTGGAAGTATTGGTTCCTTCCTCTTTGCTAGTGATAGCTGACACCGCCTGCATCCTTCCCCGCATCCCAGCTCAGGTCAAAGAGACCCTTGGGTGGGTGTTCTGGGTCAGCCAGAGTAGGTGACTGATGCCTCTGCCTGTGGTATTGGGCCAGCCCTCAAGCTCCTTACATGGAAATAGCATATTGGGAAAACAAGATTGCATTAATATAATGTCTACTAGTGCTTTTATTCCACTGCATACCAGGCACGACATGAACCTTCTGGTGTAGGAAAGGTTCTCTTTCTCATAAAACTAGCTTTGGCATCCTGCTAGGAAGCTCTTCTCCTCTCCTGCTGTGAGGACCACCATGTCTCTGGGCACCACATCTCTCTACCAGTGGCTGTGCATCACTCCCTCAGTGCTGTTTATTTCTCTGCAGTTTTTGCATTGAGATTGTGGTGAACTACCAGAATCATGCCCCAAAAGCTCAGTGACATGGGTGAAAACTATGCCATATGAAGCAGATCTGGGGAACATATGGTTGTCATACATTATATAGTTATTTACTTACCCGACCAAGAAAGCTTGTTGAAGAAGTATGTCTTTTGAAATTCAGTAGTAGCCTTTGTATTAGGAATGGGCAAAAACCCAAGGACCAGATCTGCAAGAGGAGAAGGAAGGTTTTAAGTTTAAAGTGGAAAAGTTTAGCTTGATACATGTTGATTTTTCTGGGTTTTCTTTAGAACTGAGGCACAAGTGTGAGACAGGATTCCAATATTAAAAGCAGGGCTTCAAATTCATGACATTTTTTCCACCAGAATAAAAGCTGATTATTTCTTTATTCTCTTTTGGCTCTCTTTTCTGAGGCCTTTCAAAGCTTATAAGATTCCACATGAATTAGAAACTTCTTTTCCCTGGAAATTAAAGGTTGCCCATGAAATCTCTAAAACTGAAATTTGTGGTGCCTGAAGAAAAACCATCTACAGCAAGGCCCTGGAAAAACTTTGAGAGTCAGCAACACTGCATATACTTCCTAGAATTTCAAGGAATTTTGATGCTGACAGCAACCTTGGCCTCGTACAACCAGGTTTTGCGAATTCAGGTGCTGCTCCAACTCAAATACCACACAAAAACTCATTTGTTGTTAGTCAGATTGCTATAGCTAATTGTTCAGGTCTCTCTGCCATCGACAGAACTGTTAAATACTCATTGATA
The DNA here is from genome assembly GCF_000705375.1 of Tinamus guttatus. The sequence goes on along the minus strand of NW_010577078.1, from coordinate 120,732 downwards.
AACAGGTAACCTTTAGTATGTGCATTAGTGGGGCGGAAGTTCAGAATATTGACCATGAAGGTTAAGTAGTGTTTGAGAACTACTGGGAAAACTGTCTTTAACCTGGGCACCCTATGAATAGTTTGATTATACCTGTCAATGCAGGTGCACTCATCCCTCATCATATACCCTTTTTGTGTACTTGGGACTTACCTGAGAATAGACTGAAAGTAGCAAATCTGATTTCTCAGTCTTATGCATCATAGCTTGTCCATATTGCCACAAAGCAACTGTAAGTGGTCCATAGACACAGCTTCACAGGCACACAGGATCCTGAGGAACATCTCACACTTGAGAAGAAAGTAACGGTTTCTCTGCAGCCATCTGTCAGGACAGATGTAACAAGGAATGGAAATCCATATAGACTGACTTCGGCTTCAACTTTAAAACTGAATATATCGATGGTAAGAAAGATTTTTCTTTCTGATCTGAGCAGAGAGACAAAAGCAGTCTGATTTTTTCCTCATATTAAAAAAGGAGGTAACAAGTTTCTTCTGTGCAAACCATTAACAACTAAAAGAAAGCAACCATTCAACATTAGTAAAGACACTTCTATCACCTTTTAGAACTAATGTTTTAATGGACAATGTTCTGGTAATCTTCTGCAGTGAAAAAAATGAACACCACAAAATAATAAAAGTCATCTTACTTTTACAGCACCAAATTATTTTTTTTCTCCATCAAATTACCAACCAGACAAAATGTATGGATTTTTTTATGACAAGAGATGATTCTTGGATCATAGCAGTTTATTTATAGTGCTTTTTATTTTTTAAAAAAAATACTGGTAAAATCAGTGAATCACTATATTAAACTGCACTGCAGCATAATACACATTTATTTAACTTTCAGAAACTGTAGAAACCTCCCCAGGATATAGTTGAAGCAAAACCTGAAATAACTTTGGATGGATGTGGTTGCTGGCAGAATGGTTAAAAGATAAATAATGTAATTGCTCACTTCTCAAAGAATAGTGATCTACCTGAAGCATAACCAAGAAACTTTAAGAGGAAATTGCAAGAATTGAATAAAAAAATCTGGAAAAGCCCATAGAGATGTGCAGCCGTTGATCATTCTGCCATCTAATCTGTTGCACATGACAGGAAGGCAAGTTAAATTAGTCAGAAAAGGATGGCCAGGAGCTGTAGTTTAAACAAACAGGATTAGCTATGGATAATTCAAATCTGGCCAGTGCCATTAAGAAAAGCATCAATAGGAATATTATTCTTTCTATTTTTCTTTTTCTACTTTCTCTGTGTTTTTTTGTTTGGTTGGTTGGTTAGTTGTTTTTTACTCACGGCTAGGAGGAAGATATACTGCTTGCTAAGTAATCTGTATGTGACAAAGACATAACGTAGTCATTATTTCAAACATATAAGACTCTAAAATTAATGGCATTTCCACCGTCTTTAAGGGCGTGGTTATATAATTGAATTAGAAGTCACAGCAAGTCTGACAGTCCAAGAAAGGTATATTATATTACATGTATTTTTATTTTTCTTAACTGCTATTCAGTAGAGAGATCAGAAAAGGATATAAAAATAATCAGACAGGTCTGACAAATCATTTATCTCAACACCCTGTTATGATAATTCTCAACCATCTCAAATGCATATTGAAGAGGTTCTGGCAGATAAACTGGCTGACAATAAAAAACCTCTAGGGAAACATTGATTTTCCATCATTTCTAAAAAAAGAATGGATTGCAAGAAACTGCCGGCCAAGGAAGTGAACTGTCTTCAGTACATCATTTCAGTCTCTCTGTTGCCTCTGTACAGAAATGATCCTATTTTTCCACAATAAGGAAAATCACAGACAAGAGTAGATGTGGTCAGGCAAGGGCTAAATAAAAATTAATGTTTGTATTTTAAAATAAGATACAAGAATCCATTAGTAATTATCTTGTTGCCAAAAATGTTCATCTAAATGGAGCTGAAGATCATAAATATTTTCAATAAATCAAAACATATAATTTTCACTTTAATTCCTGATAAAGAAGAGGACATTCATTTACATCACAGAATCACAAAATTGAACTCTGATTTCACTTGATCAAGAATTAATTCATACAAATTTTTGGACCAAAAGTACCTCTGTGAGCAGCAAAACAGGCACCACAGAATTTCATTCCATAATCTAGCATGAAAACCATGCAGGCTGTCCCCACCCAATGTTGCAGCATTCAGTTAAAAAACAAAACAAACCAAAAAACTGCTTTGTTGTTTTAAGCTTTCCAGTAAGTTATGTTTTCCAGGTTTTTGTTAAGTAAGGACCAAAACACCAGGATTCCCCAAGCTGGAGGTATTTGTAAAGTTAAAAAAATATTAAAATTAAAAGTTTTAATAAATATAAATAAATACATTTTTTAAAATGTAAAGTTAAAAATTACTCATCTGCAATACGCAAAGAGCTGGAGAAGTTTTATTTATCTGGTTTCCTCTTAGAGTATTTTTTAAGGAAACTAAATCTTTGTCTGTCTTTAGTTGTTGTTTTGTTTTGTTTTGCTTTTTCACACGTTGCTAGCATGTTGAAAGAACACTAAACAAAAGAAACAGTTTTCCATGGATATGCCCACTAACACTAGAGAGTTTGCATCTTCTCCAATAGTGGAGCACCAACTAATATACATTATGTATATAAGATAATGTGAAACATGAAACAATTATTACAGTTACTGAAACTTGGAGAAAAGCAAAGAACTGTGATTTGACAAACTTATTGTGAAAAATCTCTGGCATGCTATTAGTCTCTAACATCTTCATTTAAGTGTCATAATGAGTTTGACTAACAGGTTTGACTGTAGCTGCAGCATAGAGCTGGAGAGGAGCTTGGGAGCCCCTATCATACAGCTTGGGAGCTGCATGGGGAAAATTGTGACCTTGAGATGTACAGGTGTCTCTGTGAGTTTTCTACGTGCTGGAAAGAGCACCCGACTGTAGTTTGCTTATGATCCATATTTTAAAGATGAGATGGGGAGAAAGACTGTTACCGCCTTCCCACTTGCTCAACTGGAAAGCAACAAGTTTGTAATGCCTATCTACTGCCCACTGCCCTCCTTTCTCTCCTTATTCTTCTGGGTCTACTTCCCATATAAGTTGTGCAGGCTCTATAAATGCTCTAGCATAGTGTTTAGCACAAATTCCATCCCTTGTTACAAAAGGAAATGGATCATGCTTTTGTAGGCTTGTAGGTAACAGGGAGTCTTTGGTCATTGTTCAGCCTAAATTCGTTTTTTAAAAGTTTGGAATTAATCAGGAAACCTGCAAAAAAGCAAAACTAGGATGCTTTGGAGTTATCTCAGTCATCACTTTGACAACCAAGCAGTCCCTTATCTGACAGCTTCCTACCTCTTCTGTCCTGAATATTTTGTCTACTGCCTTTTCCTCAAACAAGTCATCTCATTTCATCAGCCCAATATAAACATGACTTCTCCCCTTCCTAGGTCAGAGAGAAGTATTTAACGTGCTGGAACTCACCAGCAACAGTTACTTTTGTCTTGATGACTGAAATCTTGACAGAACAGAGAAATGTAAGAATTTCATGAATGTCTGGAGTCATTAAATGTGCAGTCTAGCACTCTGGTAGCTACTCTTACCGATTAACAAAACCCTGGCCCAGTATTGAGGAAAACTTGTGATGCAGTTTCTGTAAATACTTGTTCACATGAGGGCTGCAAAGCTAAGTGACTTCTGTGAGTTTACAGCCAATGCCCTCATGCATAAAGTTACCTCCTTGCTTAAACGTTTGCAGGAATCCTAATCTTTGCCTGTGCTGTTCATAAATGTGTGATATGAAGAACAGTTCTGAGAGCTTTCATCACGTGTCATATTTTTCTAAATTATCTTAAGCATGTTGAAGTTTTCATTATTCCAGTAGTTACCATGTTTACACATAGACACGCCAGATAGGTCATGGTATTTGACTCCGGACTTCTTTTTTAATTAGTTTTGCTGACCAGGGACCCACTGTTGTTGAAACAGATGTTGCAGCCCAATAATAGCTCTCAGCTGCCAACAGCAAACTATGGAACTCAGCCCTCACCATGCAGAACAAATGACTGTAACGAGGGCAAGTGGATTCCAAACAATAGAGAGACTCCACAACATGTGTGTTTACCAGCATACCCTTTTTCTAATGTAAAATATAACAAACAAGCAATTACTTCCCTAAAATGCATGTAATACTGCAGAATAAATGCATTCTATTCATTCACTTGCCCTGCATATTTTTAACTACTTTATTATTTTTACTAGGAGTCATATGCAGCAGGGATCAAATGAGCTCTTTTTGATTTTAAAAGAAGATCTATTGAAGCTTAATCTGAGAACACATTGATTTGGAAGTGAAGCCTCCAATAATTCATGTCTTTTTTAGATAAATACAGAAAGAAACTGTAACACTTCTTCTTCACTAAAGACTACTTTAGCAAAAATTAATTGACTTCCTGCAAATACTCATTGGTTCTGCTATAGAAGGATTGAGGTTTTAAACCAAGGTTCTGATTTTCCTTTTCTGTACTATAAGTTCTTTATTCCACTTGAAAGACTAATATGTATTTTTTAACCTGGATACTACTCTTTTTCCCCTTTATCTATGTCATTATGTATCTGAGAGACAGATTATTTAATCCATACTTCATTTTTCTATCTTCCACAGTGCATTTATAAGCCTCCTAGGTCCCTTAGGCTATTTCTTTGACAGTAGTGTTAGCATTCCAGTATCATTAGCCCCTACTGAACTTCTTATGTATAATTATATAATTTTCATAAAAATATTACATGGATGTGGTATAACGTTGATCTCTGGGCATTTGCTTGCACATGGTTGTTTATTAAGAAGGCCATGATTGCACTGCCTTTCTTAGATCAAGTGGTATTTTAATACCAATACCAATACCAATATGTACACATATTGATACTGCAGAAATGTTTTCATGTAAAGACTGCTAACACAAAAATGCAGCATATTTGCTGGCATAGCTGTTGAACAATACAGGCAAAAGCACTCTTGAAAAGCAATGACACTTATGGCAGTTGTAGTGGAGAACAAGTTAGATAACAGCTTGTAGTATAATATGGTGTAAAAGAAAAAAAAAAGATAATTCCCATGTTTATATAAACACAGAGCCATGAAGTCTCACGTATAGCTACTCTAAGGCTCAGTTTAGGAAACTTTGTACATTTTTAGTGCTTAAATGCCACAAAAATGCCCCAAAATTACAAAGGATTTGGAAAAGAAACCGTAGAAGAGAAAGCTAGGGATCTCTTCCAAGAGCAGCTGAAAAATGCAGGAGTGCTGGGCTGATTTAGTGTCAGTGTTGTGGGAATGGATATGTGATGGAGGTAAACTGTGTGCCCAAATAAAATTTCAGAGATGGGGGTGTCAGTTTTCAAATATTTTGATTTGGATAAGGTATATTTTCTATCCCATAATGTTTTTGTTTGACCAGCACCAGCAGTGAGATTCCCTTCTGTGACTTTAGAGTGCAAATCGCTTTGAATGCCACTACGCTACATTACATAAGCACTTCTGGGGACCTCAGGTTTATTATTTGCAACCATCAGAAGCATTACGAAGTGAAAGCCAGATGATCAGCAGGATGGAGGGAGGTCACCCAATACAGACCAGACTAAAAAACAAAGGGAAAAGCCTGTCCCTGCCGCCAGCCTTTCCCCCAGCTGAGGCCTTGTGCCCATGCAAGGACACTTTGAACAAGTGCTTATAAATGACTGAACAGGGGCACAAGGGGAGTACGGAGCACAAGGAGATGAAGGAACCAAGGTACAGGGAGAATTTTCTCTGCCCCTGTGGCCTTAGGGCTGATGGCGACAGGAATGAGTTAATAACGATTCAGCTGAATGAACAGGCTGCTGTTTTTTCACATCCTCTGTAGCTGTAATAAGTCTAAAGTAATGCTTTGGTTTCACTAGATCTGTGAGATGCAAATTTTAATAGTCATTTGTGACCACGGTAAAAATAAAATGAAAAGGGTAGGATTTAGACTAAATATTGCATCAGTAACCTTTCTAAAACATTTATACAATATATAAATCTGTCTAGTAAAATGAATACTATATAGATTAAAAGATTTATTCAGTCCTGAGTCTAGACAAAGCACAGCAGACCACAGAAGCCACAGCCTTTTCTCTCTTCTTTACAAATACATTTCCCCTGTTCATTTTGATTGAGAATGTCTCTCCAAAGATCATTTCCCAGCTTCACTGTTTCGATCATATTACATCTCTCTCTCTTGGCCTCTTCTCTGCCTCATCAAACATAAACTACTAGACTTCAGTTCATAGATCAGATTTGTCTTTGAGCCAGCACTGAGAAGTAGACATACCTTGCTAACTCACCCATGTTGACTTTTTAGATCTGTAAGCAACCACATGGGTGACTCCTTATGTTGGGAAGAGTTTCCTGTAGACATCTACAATCAACTTTCCTTCAGATCCCTTCTTAAAACTTTGCCCTTATGCTCAGGAATAGAAAGCACAATAAGCTTACCGATGGGTTGAGACTTCTGTTCATCTGGCTGGTGCTGCTTCAGGTGCCACTTTTATTCTCCCTGCAGTCTACTTTCATCTGCCGTGCTTCGCTTTATGCTCAGACTAGAGGCTGAACTCTCGAGATGCCTTGCTTCAGTGGCAAAGCCAACTAAAGGGGTTCCTGGTTCTTCATTGGCCTCTGTTGTCAGCCCTCCTTTGCAGTTTTCTGTCAGGTCAGTTGTGCTAATCCAGCTGTTTTGAGGTATGCATTTTAGTGAGACAGATCAAAAATAACTCCTTGTTAAAAGCTAAGAAGATGGAGTAGAGAGCAGAGAAAAAGCAAGAATATCCTTAAAACTTTAAACTTTTTTTTTATCTTTAAACTCCTTTAAACTCCACTAGTGAAGGCAGTCTGTTATGGATCTCTTTCATTTTGTTTATTGTTGTTTTTGCATGTGCATGAGATGGATGGGGCCATCTTTTCTTCTTGCATGTACACCAGCTCTTGGTGGACAGGCTTGACTGAGTTTCTGGCTATGACTGAAAGCCCCTATATGGGATGGTAATATTAATAACAAAAAGTTCAATCTCCTTGGCTTAATACACTTTTTATATATCTCCTCCAATTAATTTATCGAATGCCTTTGTACAGAAGAAAAGGACTTCAGGGAAGACAAAGTTATGGTTAGAATGTGAAGCAGGTACTACATAGGTTGTTAGCAGAGTTCAAATGAAACCATTGTTTCTGTTTTGCAGAGGTGAAGTGAGTGCAACAGCTCATGTGAATAACTGTTCACAAAAATGCAGCAGAATTCAAGTCAAATGAGGCTGAAGATTGGACAACTGATTTAGTTTGTCCGACCTGTAGTAGCTTCCGAGGTGGCAGATGCTTATTACATCCTACAGGCCATATCTCTTTGAAGTGTCCTGTTTGTACTCCCCCAAAATAAGGCATTCCCTTGAGACTGCATTGGCATTTAAAAGACTTTTGGGGATACCAAGTGCAGAAACAAGCCACCCTATAGAATGAAGAGCTTCTCCACTTGTACTACAACTTTCCCCACTGTTCTACCAAAAGAGGAAACTCTTGCTCAGAAAGGACCATGAGTAAGAGTAAGAACAGTAAGAAAAGAGAAAAGAAAATTAGGAGATAGAAAAAAAAAGAAGAAGAAAGCAGGAAGAGAAAAGAAAAGGAAGTAGGAATAAAAAGACAGAAGGAAGCAAGCAAAAGAAAGAGAAAAATATATCTTTTATATATGTGAATTGCAGGAAAGCATCTGGCTCATGTCTGTAGCAGAGAGAATGAGGATCATATTCCCAGAGACACATAAACATTACTCCTAAGACAGAAAGTATGATTCATTTTGCTCTCCTAGAGGTAAAGGCATCATTTGACCTCCCTGCCAGTGAAGAAGACAGAATGTATTGCAGATGCATATATATCAAAAGAGATTTCTCATACACTTTATTTCTTTGTAGGAAGGGAGCTCGCTCCCTATGCAGCCTGGACGGTGGATTGCAGCAGTGGGGAAGTACAGTGAGTATCGGCGACCGGAGACCAATGCCAAAGACCAGAGCTGGACCTCTGTGTGGAGGAGGAATTGTAAGCATGGTCACTGCTGCAATCCTCATCTGCTGGCAATTGCTCTGCGACCAGGGAAGTCCAATACAGATACCCACTGCTACACAGACATGTGGCCAGGTTAAAACCTGGGAAAGGATCACAAATAGAGCATAAAAAAACAAGGATAGATTTAAAGTGTGAGGATAATGTATGCACTGACATCATATTTAGTCATTCTGTTTCTGTTTTTTTTTTCCTCTCTTTCTCATGTAGTTATAGCAGCTTTTAAAGCTATGTAGTTCATTTCTGTATATGTATGCTTTTATACCTAATGAGTTTATACTCATTATATCCATGCATGAGCAGTTAGCTTACAAAATGCCTGTATCTTTGTCTGTCTTCCATGCTGAAAGTGTTTTAGAAATGAAGTAAGCTTTCCTGCCTTGAGTATAAGACAGTGGTTGTCTGAAAGAAGTTATGAAGAAATTGCCCCTTATTGGCAAAATATTTCCTTAGTGTCTTCCTTGAGCTGCCTTTTTTGTTATTTTTTGTTGTCCTTTTGTTTGTTTGTTTGTTTACTTTTAGCTTCCTCTGGAGCTTCTGGAGGCAAGTTTCAGGCTGGAGAGCAGCACAAGCCTGCTCCAGGCTACCAGTTCCTGTGTTCCTAAGGGAACTTCATGGGGTTTCTCTGCTTTCTTCTCTGCTAGAACTAGGTGTACAGGCAGGCATTTTTATCGTGCTTTACTGGCATAGGGCTAGGTAGACTACAACATCTTTGCATTTTTATGTTTTGAAATCAATCCTATTTCTCTGTTACTGCTCCATTCCCTGCTCCTGGAATCTATGAACACATGACACAACCCAGGAAATATTTTTGTAGGACACTTGGTTTTCTTCACCAAACTCCTTTCTCCCAATTATGAAACCTTCCTTTTCCCTTCTACTGCTACATTGCTTTCATAATACAGAGAGCAAAGAGAGATATAAAATCACCTTTCTGTTCCAGCAGCATTTTCTCTGCATCGTGAACTAAAACAATCCAGCTCAAAAGCCTAAATCTCATTTTTTTTTCCCTGTAGAATAAAGCTCCATGCTCACTCTCAATTTCAGCAAGGAGGATTGAGGGGGAGGAAATGCACCATTTTAATTGAAAGTGAAATCTCTCAATGAGGTTAGAGAGGCATTTGCTCGAGGAATTCATTGGGATGTTGTTTGCAAGCAATAAGTAGAAAACAAAATGGATCTTCAAGTAAATTCTTTTTTTTTCCTTTTTCTTTTTTTTTTCTTCCCTGTGCCCATCAAGAAATGTTTCCCTTATAAATCAACTCACTTTTTTTCTTATTAGAAGTTATTTGATCTATGAAACAAGAAGGCCTGGGGCCATGCAGCTTTATCTGAAAGTTGATATTAGAAAGTGAGGGGGAAGAGAGAATTAAAAGCAAGATGGGGGAAGTAGATATGATGCCAACTGCTTGTGTGCTGTGGCCAGTTGAAGCCAATGAGTCTCTCAGCATGCACCTAAACTACTTTGATTGGATTTTAAAATGAAATTAAACAAATCATGTTGCTTTTTAGCATGCATGCTGAACTCAAGGTCCTCATCTTCCCATTCTCATTCTGGCAGAACCAGGCACAACAAAACTTAAGCAAGAAAGAAGGTCTTGCATTAATCATCGAAGAAATAACGTGCAGTTTTCACTTGGTAAATAAAAGCATATTCTCCACCCAATGTGTAATGCATGTCTGTATTCTGCAGAAGCAGACCACAAGGAAAGCGCTCTGTTCTTCCCTTTAGTGCTGGTGAAGCGGGGCTAGCTCGGCCTCCACCGGCCATGCCAGCTGGACGTGCAGGGCGCTCAGTCCGCAGCGCCCGTGTGCTGCCCTGGGCTGCCCTCTCAAGGCTGAAGTTATACGCACAGCACGGGATAAAAAGAGTTTCTTTTTTTCAACTCCAACAAGTTTGCAGAGGACTCTGTGCTTTCCCCATGCACAGAACCACTGGAAAAGCAAAAACAGAGCCCTGCGTTTGCAACGATTAGCGAAGGAGAGAGGGTCAGAACTGTGTGTACGCTCAGCTACCTGTCCATTGCCGCCATGTTAACAAACCCTCATTGCATGTTTTTTTCTTGAGTGCTTCTTGTTCGCTGCTTTCCTCCACTTGAGACTTAGAACAAGAGACATTCAAGGAAAGAAACATAACCTGCATTGTCGTATAACTACCTTTATATATAGTTGCATAGCAGACACCCATGTACACACCATGTACTACCCATGTACTCTACAGCAGATACTGTCCCATTTGTCCCTACCCATCTGAATCCATCAATAGCAAGACTGTGTATAGGCCAGTCAGGTTTGCTCATTCCCCTCAATTTACTCATGTTTCTAAAAACAAAAGTATTTCAGCAACAAACAGTTTGCCTGTCATGGTGAGAGGAAACAAAAGCACATGTGTTTCAGTAGGTATCACTCAGATTTATTCTCAGCCCACATTGCTGGTTAGCTATTCTGTTCTATTAGAAATGTGATTGAAACCATTAGCTCAATTTTAATGAACTCCATGTGCCATTTCAGTTTTTCTCTTAGGAAAAAAAAAAAAGTCTATCATATGAGTCTTGACACACATAATTGAGATAAATCCCAATCTGGGCCATTTCTCACGTGTTCCGTTTAACAGGATCTTTCTCAAAAAGACACAGAAAGACACGACAAAAAAATAAACACAATTATATACAACCTGCTTGGTTCTGCTTATTGCTTCATCTAGGCATTAGAAAATGTATGCGTGTACGTGTGTGTGTTCATTCATACAATAGATGCTCACTGTTATGCTGAATTATGGCATGTATATAGAGGTGAGAACACACTGAACCAGACTGCTTTCTTAGCCTGATTTCCTAAGGAAATGAGTCTTATATGAACATGCTGTCTGTGGGTGAATGTATACATGTGTGTTTGCTAGAGATATTCCAGTAACTTTAAAGCTCTTTGGACTATTTCAGCCAAATTTGACAAAGGAGGTAGAGATCTCAAAGATAATGACGTTCCTACTGTCTTGGGAAAACAGGTGACAGGCTAGGAGGAAATCCCATCGACGCCCACACTCTGGATAAGCCACAGCATGACCTTACCTTAGGCATCAGAGGGTCCGCAGGGGGGCTTGAACCCCTCCCCCTGTTTTGAGACCCAGTTCTATAGAAAACCTGACTTCATCAGACTAGTGAACTATCTGTTTTTGTTTAAAAGAAAAAGAGAGTCAAACATCTTCCCTGACATGCTCTGCAACTTTAACAAAGTAATTTCTTTCACTAATTTTTCTGCCCCCAAAACACCATGATTTACTTGTACCTCTTTTGCATAGCTCATAGGATTAAGCTGGTACCACTGTTTCTGCATTATGAAGAAAAATATGAGGCAAGGAGGTGTTAAATGAGTCACTCTGAGCCAGTAAAAAGACCTCTGGCTGACACGGGAATTTAATCACAAGCCTGCAATCTCTCTATTCTGTCTAGTGCAAGGAATTAGGCATAAATATTTTTTCTGTACCTGATGAAAAAAAAAAAATCTTTAGAAAAGCCTCAAAGGTTTCTGGCTTGCAAAAACCCTCCTATCAGTGTTTGCTTTCTGGAGAGCATTATTCTCATCTTACCTCTGTGGTCCCATCAACTCTACTGGCAACCCACTCCATATAGAACCAAATTGTTTGAAATAGGATTTGTTGCTTCTTTCAGATAAAGCGTCTAGTTATTAATTGGCCATGTGCTAGGGGTGAGCTAAAACCTCTCATTTTCAGCTAAAAAGCCATACGTGGAGATAGGCAAGAGCCTATGATACACCCTGGGGCTGACAGATCCTTCCCTACCTGAACCTCAAGGCAGAGAAAATTCTTAAGGAGCTGCTTCTTCAGAGGAACAGTATTGTGGCTGATGTGTAGGAAACACAGCACATGATCCTGTATGTTCTTTCCCCACTACTGTTTTATGCACTGATATAAGACACTAATATTCTTAGACCCTAAAGTATATGCAATAGGTAATGGAGTCTATATAAAAACATGAAACCTAGTAGAAGTAAAGGACAAGAATCTTACGGCCTTTTGTTGGACTAAATGTCTAAATACAATCAGCTTGATTTTTTTTTTCTCCAGAATTGCAGTAAGATATTCTTTTTTTTCCTGTTTTCCATTGCAAGTCATCTATTTGGAAGAAAAGCATGTTAAAAATGAAAACTATCGAGAGGTAACAAGGTCTTTGCTAACAGCAGAGCTGTAAATGTAGAAACATTTCTTATTTTCTCAATGGCCTTCGGGTCTCATCTTTACTGTCTGAGAGTAGAGATGACTTCACTTGTATATACTGATGGAAATATATTCTGTCCCTTAGTTAATGTACATTGTTTGGAAAGAAGTACTCAACCTCTGACTATAAAACTATGCGCTTGTCAGCTGGACACCACGAATAAGAGGATGTGAAAAAATATTTAACCAGTAGAAGAGAATCTGACAGATAACTGTTATAGTTCAATAGTTAACCTATTTTTGTAATCACTGTGTCTTGAATTACTGTAATTCCAACTGAGATGGGGCCCAGATGCCAGGCACTAGGCACCTAATAAGAAACTGCGGCTGCTCTGAGTCACTTGCATCCTGATCCTGCAAATGTTTAAGAATGTGTTTAAGTTTACTACTGTCAGTATTAATGGATCTGTTCAGAGAAGTAAAGGTAAAGAGATGAGACCAACGAGTGACAGAGATTTTGAGACTGACATGTTTAGGTGTCCAATTCCCACCAGCCTCAAGATGTTAACTTGCATCTGGCCTTACACTGCTTACCTACATTTGCCCAGCAAATCTTAAACAGACCCTGAGCAAGGGCACAAATTCAGCTCATTTGGCTTTCAAACCAGCTGTTTTGAAAAAAAAAAAAAAAATGGTTCTTGAATATCTGCTCATTAACTAACACAGACATTTTTATCTGGCACTTCACAGCTCGTGGTATCTGGGGTTCCTCAGCCCATGGGAAGTGCCCTGGTAGGAAGGAGGCAGGAGGTGGGGAGGGACTCTCTCCTGCCACAGCTGCTGCTTATGCTCCAAAAAGCAATATTTTTAGACACCACTATGATTTAATAGACTGGAGAGGTTTCTTTCTATTCTGAGTCTTTCCACCTTTCTGGTGATCTGCAGGCTGAAGGCCCCCCTCCCTGCCACCTTCTCCCCCTGAGCGCTCCCTCCCTTCTCTCACTTTTAAAAAATACAGTTTTCTTTCAAGCCCTCTACAGTTACAGTGTCTCGGCCATCAAAGTCCCCTCCCAGCCATTTTCATTTACCTTGTGACTCTGACCCTTTGTAAGGCTGAGGATTTTCAGCGTAAACTGATCCCTGAGGTCCCCAAGGATGTTATTCTCATTTATTCACTCGGCCCTTTGAATGGAGAGCCCCGGCTTGGCAGCGCTTCAGCATCCCCACGTTCAGCATGCACACGATCCTTCTCCTTCCAGGGGCCTTGCGAAACACGGCCCAGGGCCCGCGGAGGAGCCGAAGCGGCTGTCAGTCACACAGCGAGTTGCGTGTTGCTCCCGGACGCTCCAACGTGCTCCAGAGGAGTCCTGAGGACACGGGCATCCCCCCCAAGCCAGCCCCACCAGCCTGGAAAGCACCCGGCTGCACACCCCGAAGGGGACAGTTGTTGGGTGGAAACTCTTTTTCTGTGCCCAGGTGCACTAGGGCCAGGCTGAGCACCTCCAGTGCCATCTGCCTGTCCACAGGTGGTCATTACCTCTGACAGCTGGCTGCCTTTTCGGAGGGTTGGGGGAGAGTGCCCTCCTTTGCATTTTCATTGCAAAACACTTGGGAACCATCCCCAGAGACTGATAAGACAGAGACGCGTCTGTGCGCGTCCCTGAGGGAGGGCAGAATGGAGGAAAAGGCTCCTGGTTTTGTGCCACTGTACCTGCCAACTGGTGTGTCACAAAAGGCTAAAATTACCAGCCAGCCAATTATCTGATTACAGAAAGCCTTTCATTTGAGATTAAAAAAAAGAAAGGCGGGGGAGGGGAGGAAAAAAAAGAAAAAAGGAAAGAAAAAGAAAATCCTGACTGAAAGCAATACCTCTACTAGGTTACCAAGCGTACTAGACCTAGCATTCTTCGCTTTTTACTTTTGGCAGTGACGAACAGCAAAGGTAAAACATCAAGAAACATGGGAAGAATGAACATTTTTCACTATTCAAACATTTCTCTACATTTCTTTAATGCAACCTGATCTCATTTAACTCCTCTTTCTTTTTTTCACAAAAAGGCTAGATTTTTAAAAGAAAGAACAACTGCTCATTTTATGCATTTCCATCTGCGTCCCACTGATTAAATGAGGAACATTCTCCAGGAAATCTATTCAGATTTCATTAGTTTACAGTTGCCTTGGAATCTCTTTGAATTACATGGAGCATAAATTATCATACTGTCAGCTAACATCAGAAATACCTCTTTAAGGCTCCTGGGCTCAGCAACGGCTGCTAAGGTTTGGGAATAAATGTACGATGTGCCGGGGCTTCACCAGCTGGTTAATGACCTGCCACAGTAGTTATAGGGCCCAAGACGAAGCTGAGGAAGATTAACTAATCTGGCCAGTCACTAGTTTGCTGGCTCCGAATGCAGAGCAGTGTGCAGTGCGTGATTGTAAACTTTATTGTCTGACCTATTCTGCGTTAAGAGGTTGGGGGTTTTTGTTTGTTTGTTTTAAAAAAACTTTTAAAGTTTTATTAATAATATTTCCAGTGTTTATCCTTTCCTTCTTGAATAATCAAAAAGGAGTCAAAGTCACATATCACTCAAAAAAGCCGTGTCCCCTACACACAAATCAAACAAACATGGTTCAGGTCGCAAATTATTCATGCATTACACGACACAAAACCACAGCCAAATGTAGTTTATTCTCTTCATTCATGCCCATTCACTCTGTCCACCCTTCATTTCCCAGTCACTGAGCTACAGATGAAATCCTCAGCAGAGTGATGCCTCTGTAAGTCACGAGCTCCAAAAACTCTAGGTTTAATAAAGTCTGAAATGTTTCTGGTCTCACCCATCTTTGTTCCATTTGATTTCCTCTTCAGGCAATGTGAAAGAGTAACAGGAAGGGAGAGTTTTCATACAAGATTGGCATGGCTATGAAAAAAAAAACAGGTATGTTATTGTAGTTACAGTGCAGCTAAAATGAACTCCCTTTTAACACATCTTAAATCCTTTCACTTTTGTGCAACTGTTTACTCTGCTACCCAACCAAGGACACACAGACAGTATCTCCTAAGTATGAAATATTTTTATAATGAAACACTCATCTTCTGAATTTCTTCATATGTGAGGAAAAAGTATGTATGATGTTAAACATATTTTCCTAGTTGGTTTCTCCTTTGGACATGGGAAAAGAATTGGCAGAAAATATATTACCTTTTTGATGTTTTTCAAATTGCTACAAAGCAACTCAGCCAGACTGGATGAGAACTGGAGATCCTGTTTCCTGCCTCTCCCATGATACTGACCATTGCCAAACTGGGTAGGCAGGTACACACTGGCCCACCTCGTGGAGAGGTTCCCCCCAGTGCCTGGTATTGGACATTATAGTTCAAATTTCAAAGAATTATAGTCCTTCCAAAGATCTTTTATTTAGATTTTCCATCTGAAGTAGATGTTTTAATTGTAGAAATCTTGTACCTTTTCTGAATCTTTATAAACTCTTTTTCTTGTGTCAAAGTGTTTCCCAGTCTCCACAAGGGAAGACATTAATGCCCATTTCAAAGTGTAGTGTCTCAAAGCCCTTTTCAGCTGCTTTCTCTCTTTGTCAGTGCTCAAATTCTAAATTCTTTGGTGCCTAAACATGCTCTTAGTCCTCAGGATTCAATGTCATCATAATGTTCTTTGTAGCCCAGCGCAATGTTTCATACAAACTACAAGGAGATGCACCCGCTGCAGAGTGTGCTACTGCCAGTGGCTGGAGCACTTGGCTGGCATAGACCCAAGCTCCAGGGGAGTGTGGGGACAGGTTTCATTTGCCTTCACCATAATATTTTTATAGGTAAGTGTTGCCCATCTGCCCTATCTCCATGCTTTCTGTAAGAAAGTTGTGTTGTTAAACAACTAGCTAGAGAAAGTCTGAGAAATTGCCAGTTATCAGTTTGCAAGTTATCAGTCTTTGCAAGTTACTATTTCAGTTATCAGATAGATACTAAAATGTCCTCCTGACAATGGGATGTCCCTCTGGCATTTAAGTAAAGTTTCTTTCTTAAAAACTCAAGAAGACCCCTGCTTGCATTTTTCCTTGTAGAGAAGCATTAAGGAAATGGAGAGCACCTTCCACAGTGCTGTTGCCCTTTGTGGTGAGGGAACATTGACCCAGGATGAAGTTGGAAAGCCCAAGAAGATTTACGTCTCCCCACAGTCCCAGGGGGACTGGGATTGTAAGGACATATGTGGATAGCACAGCCAAGGTCCTGAAGGATGATGACACATGTGATACAGGAGGTTGAAGAGTCTGGGATGCAAGGAGGAGGCAGAGGCCTGAGACATAGGCAAGGCATGGGTCTATCAGGGATTATTCTCTTATACAAAGAGGAGGAGTGAGTATTGGGAGTTTAGTAGCCTGGACTGTTCAGAGGAAGGGGCAGCTGGAATGGCACAAAGGAGCCTGGTCATTGAAGAAAAGAGCGAAGGAGGGAGAAAGTGGGAGATATAAGAAGGCAATGACCAGCACTAGTACACTCTTCCCCTTCCCACTCCTCACAAACATACCCAGGGAGAGATACTTGGGAATATGTACTCCTGCATCTGTCTAATGAGTGGAAATGAGGTGCGCCGAGTCCTGGTCCTGGTCTGCCCCGTATCAATTTTTTCCTCAGTCTGTCCCTTTAAAAATACTAGCTGCAGAGAGTTAAGACAGCCAACCATAGAGATGTTATAAAATTCCCTCAGTGCCAATTTATTAATGTTAATGAGACTTGTGTATGCTCATAATAGACATATTGCTACAAGGGAGGCCTTCACACAGCCAAAATCAGTCCTCATGGCTCCTGTGAGATATAATCTACTAATAAAAGCACTGCTTGAACAAACATTTTTATTGTAAGGGCAAGCTTCCTCCCCTTCTGTACAGCAGCCCAAAAAGCAGCACTCTCCGTACAGACACCTCTGGACTGACCTTAAAACTCATGAACTGTTTAGTGATATTGAGAGACATTGTTTTCCTAAGACAAAATCTGGCCTCACGGGTCGCTGTGCTTGGCCCTGTAGTGTGCCTGCTGTGCTAAAATGCTAAAATGCAATGGACTGGATTGTGGTTTTTTTTCCTATAACGTGCCTAGGAAAGCTAAGGTGATGCCAAAATTTGCAAAGGGGTCCCAAAATCCTGGAGTTTGAAGTGCTGAAAAGAGGCAGCCACCTCCTGCAGCCTCATCTGGCACTGTCAGAGCATGTATGTGAACAGGGCAAGGGGAGTATCAAGACTGGGGCTGGGATCTGACAACAGACCGGAGATTTGGAACAGAGTTATGGATTGTATCAACCCAGCAAGGGCTCTTGACTGTTTTGGCTACCTCAGGACCTTTGCAGTAGCCTGGGATCTAGAGAAAGTAACAGTGTCCCTCTCAGGGCTGCGTAGGTGAGCAAAGAATTGGCTCCAGCTGGAAGTGAAACCCCAGGAACTTTTTTTTATAAATAAAAAAAAAAAATTAAACGGCTGTGTTTGGTAGTGTCTCCCATTCCCAACCGTATTTTAGAACCATGATTTAGAAGTAAAAACAAACCTTAAGCTCACTCAAAGGGAAAAAATGGGCCTGGTAGAGGCCAAGTAGCTCCTAAGACTTAGAGAAGAGCATGTATAGAAATGTATTGCCAATTTTTTTTTTCAAGAACCCTGTGGAAAATAGCAAGGCTTTATTAAGAGCGGATTCCTTATAGTAAAGCAGACTATTCAATGACTGTAATCCTTCGAGTATTTCTTATAGTGACTCCCTGTGCTAAGCAGAGGCAGTAAGTTCTACAATAACTGATTTTCCACTCGGGAGACATACATCCATGCTTGCAAATTTGGCTGTTGCATCAGGGCCTCTGTCTCCTGAGCAAGTCTTAGTTCTTCCCCCCTATACAATGAAATCTCTGCAGTTTTCTATTGTGGCACTGTGACATTTCTTTATAAGGCTCTTGATTTTAAAACTAAAATGGATTCTTAGATATCTATTTGACTGCATGCCTAACAGAGGCCTCTAAATTTTACAGTCTGCATCCAGCTTGAACTCATTAGCTAGGGCGTATCTACAGTACATCTTCCAGAAATGCATCCATGCTTCACCTGAAGCTGCTGAGATAGAAAACTGCCTATTCCCTCGATAGCTTGTTTCAGTGGACAATAACCATCTCTCCTTGCATTCCCCTGGCTGCAACTGCTAGTTGCTGAGATACTTTGGAGCATGCCGAAGGGCAGCCAGGAGGGCACTGCAGGCCTCAGCCAGGCTCTTGCAGGTGTTCAGTGACATTCCCATGACTTCAAGGGCAGGGGACCAGATTCAAGCATGCAGGCAGCAAGCTGACTGTGCCCTGGCCAGTCACAACCCCGCTCCCATGACATTTGCCTGAAAAGCAAAGCTGGTAAAGACATGCAGCTTCTCCAAATCCCTATGGGTTCACGAAGTGACTTATGTCACTGGATTTTTTATAACCCTGCAAAACACATTTCTTAAAGTGTCACTGTCTACTTGTTCTCAGCTCTGTGTGTGTTTGGTTGTCTACAGACACACAGGCAAGACAGGGTTTGTAGATAGAAATATAGGATATGCACTGTAATTGGAAGTAGTAACCAAGCCTCTTGTCTGTCTGAAAAAGGTAGTAAATTTTAAAATTAAGACAAGTTGAAAACAATCATCCTGAGTTCAGTAGTCCTCACGCATGTGGGAAGGGCACTTTTTCATTTGAATTTTTTAAATATGGAAAAAAGGTAGAGCAGAGTAGAGTTATGTTACCATGCTCGTCCCCAGTAGCCTGGCAAAGCCAAGAACCAGGAAAACCCATATCTCCAGGGCAAGTACACAGCTGGGACTTGTCATGATGTCAAACAGAACTTCACTGCACAAATCTCAAATAAATTCTGGAGAGACCTTCAGGTCTCAGTGGCACAGCCACATCTAGATAGAGTGGTTGCAATGAAAATAGCTAATGGGCTTTGACTTAGGCACAGTGCTGCCCTGGTCCTGATATACTGCAATGTTACAGACATATGCAATATGACATATTTATATAGTATTGCTTTCAATATTCAAAAGACTGCTTCTTCTCCCCAAAGCTTTCAGGGCAGCCTAAGAAGCACAACCAAGGCAGATGACTGAGAAAGGGAGGACTTGGGAAGGCTAGACATGCAGAAATATGGGGCTTTCCTCTCTGGAAAAGACAGACAGAACGGCAGACTTCCAGCGGTGCTTTTGGGAATCTTGCCCACAAGCACCAATGCTGAAAAACTTTGCACCTACTAGGAACGTTATGGTTGCTGACTACCCCACAGAACTAAGTCAAGTGATTTTTAGTCATATGCATTTTTAAGATTAGCGCAATAGGAACCAGTATGCCATGGTAAGGAGATCAATTATTGTGATTTTAAGTATCTTACACCAAGCCAAGTAATATAAATGCCAATAATCAAGCACTCAAGGAAAAAATTCTATTCAATAAATAAGTTAAAAAGCACTATTCAATAGAAAAAAAAAACAAATACTGGAAAAATAAGACACCATAGACACCATTAGCAGCTCTGCTTTGCTGTTGAAAGCAAAGATGAGAAACTTTAATGTTCTGAGGTAGAGAGCATTTGTTTGTTGTTGTTCTACTTTACCAAACTCCTTCAGCTGCCGCAATTCACGACATGCTTAACAGAAATTCAAGTGTAACTGAAGGTCGAGCCAAATTTCTGTCTGCTAACCTCACTATTGGTATGTCACGTTTCACTTAGTTTTTGTCTGATGCCACTGATGGGACAAAGGAAATCTCTAACACAGAAGTTTTCTGCTGGGAAGTATCGGTCTGCTTCTTTCAGGAGAGACTAACACAAACATAGGTAAAAGAAAGAGAAATACTGTGATGCTAATTTCTCCTAAAAGGATTGGGAGGATTTTTTCTCCAGGATGGATTTTTTTTTTCTTTTTTTGGTGTGCTACAGACCAAGAACTTGGCTATAGCACAACTGGACTTTTGATATTATCTTAATTTGACATTAAAAATGGTGCAGAGAGAGCTCATGATCCGAGGCAAATGCATTGCCACAGCACAAAATGTTGTCCCCATCACTTGAAAATGGCAACTGATTCCCTGTGCATTTACCTCATAGAGCAGATGTAAAGTAAATCTCCTGATTTGTGAAAAAGATTTAAGACAGTAACAAAAGCAATTGATCCACCCTCTTTTTTATTTGTTGATGGATCAAAATTTTCTGGCTCAGATACTTTTCAAAAAAGGAGGTGCTAGGCAAATTTGAATGAATCTTTTTCTATTATCTACTACACCAAAATTACACTTTAGCAGTCAAAAAATAATGCTTTTAATGGCACTTTAATTAAAATGGAGTCTCTATGAATGTTTAATTAATTAATATTTTTAGCATTCTTTAAGTTTAATGAGGATGTATGCATGTGAATACCATTAAATTAGTTTACTCTCTCTTCTGAAAAAAAATATAGAAGTGTGGCTCTTCAATTCTAGTTAAGCTTTTTCTTGTATACTTTTTCTTGCCAAGGCTTTTTCTACCTTTAAGAATGTGGAATCAATCCTCCCAAAGTCCTGTCCTCAAATGGGATTCCTTGCTTCGCGTGGTACACTGCAAAGAGGTGTAATGACTCCTTGTTGGGCCATTTCGCTGTGAGGCACACAAGATACAGAGAGCATAAAAAGACTGAGACCAAAAAGTCTTAGAGATCACTGCAGTTAAAGGCTTTTCTGCCCCACAAGTCCCACCTTGCCTACCCATACTTGAACCAGCTGCTTGAACTGTGCGTGGTGGAACTGTAATGCTATTAAGTACACAGTCAAGCAATGGGAGCTCCTTCTGTGCAACCCTAAAAAGGATAGGAATACCCTCGTTCATTCCTAAGCAAGAGTTACAGTCCATTGCATAAAAAACATCTTGAAACAGTGCTTTCTTGCTGTATTGTTATTTCATCACCCCAAAACTCATTTTGCCCCTAACAGCCAGGAACTGCCCCTTTTTGAACCTGTGCCTTGAAATTAGCAAAGACTAGATTTAGACTCTATTCCATTGTGTCTTAAATCCCAAACAATGTTTCAGGTTTAACATTACTAAGAATAGCTAATTCTAGTCATGATACTGAAACAGATGTGATTATGACTTGTATATACAATATATGATGTGCAAGGTTTTAGAACAATGTTTTAAAGGGTTTTCAATAAAAGAATGAAGGCAGAAGCCAGGAACTTGCTATAAAGGATACAATAAATATGCTCATAGACAGGAGGAGGGAAAGAAACGTCCCAATTCCCAGCAAATAAGCTGCCTTGAAAACAAGACTGGATCACTCCTTTACACCTAGAGAGGAAACACGCCAGTAGATGCCTTAGGCTGTTCCATCTTTAATGACAGTATCAGGAAAGGTGTGGCTAAGATCTTTCCAACTCCAG
The DNA here is from genome assembly GCF_000705375.1 of Tinamus guttatus. The sequence continues at coordinate 98,982 of NW_010577078.1, read as the reverse complement.
AAGCTGCTGGAAGTGTTGAAGTGACTATGGAGGATCATGACTGTCTACACGATCCCTATCAGGTAGTGCCAAAGCTGATGCTAGTGCATCTTGTGCACACACACCTATACATCCCCAGTATACACACATGCACACATGCATCCCCTCCCTGGGCTGAAGGGATCATGTCTCCCAGCTACAAGGCGCTGGTGGGTGCTCCCCAAGGATGGGGAAACCCATGCCGAGCTGAATATGGAAGCAGGCAGGTTGTGGAAAGGCTGGCAAGCTGCTGGCAAGCATCAACGATACCCCTGTGACAAGAAACGTAGTGCAGGGAGTGCCTGAGATGCAAGGTTTGCATGAGCTCGCATCGTAATGCATAAGGGAAAGGATGAAGATGCAGCGCATGCAGTGTAATCAAAATCTGAATTATCATCTGTTTATCCATCATTTCCCCAGTTCAACAGGTCTGGGTGAATAGTAAATTTTGTGTGTTTGAAATCCTTAATGAAATATTGCCAAAAAGGGAAGGCAGACAATATTTTGCCCCAAATGAAATTATTTTGAGGTTTTCACTACATCAAAAAAAAAAAAAAAAGAAAAAGAAATTCAAGTCTTTTGAACAAAAACATGGAAATTCAAATAAAGGGAAAGATTTTGGTGGCATGAGTAAGCCTGCTATTTTTTACTCAGTAGCATAGTGAAGAAGACAGCAGCTTTCAAACTGGAAGATCTGTGGATATCATCTCAGGCTTGATTCCTTCTCTGCCATGAGGAAACAGAAACCAAATCTCCCACCCTTCAAGAAAGTATATAAGCACGGGGGATATGGAGCTTTTTGCAGCTGCCATAGCAATCCTGACTTTCCAGCCCTCAGGATCATGAAGCTGGACACCGAAGTGGTTCTTCAAACAAAACTCTTTAGCAAACTTGGAACCAAATAATTGTTTTCATAATCACTGTTCTGATGAATAGCTTGTTGCTAGTAAAAACTGATCCTGCCTGAGAGCTCTGAATGTTTTCCAAGACAGTCTCTTCAGGCAGGTAGCATCGAGTAGACCCATAATCCAAAGAGTATTTGTTTATTTCTCCACATCTGTTATGAACTATGACCACTGTATCCTGCGCTAACTTCCATATGTTTAGCACGTCTCCCAGAAGGCCTAAGGAAGCGTGATTGAAGACAGCTGACCAGGAGTGCGCGGAGTGACACCCAGCAGAGAAGCAGGTACCCTTGTGCTCCCCTTCATGCTTTCTTTAATCATTTCAAGTAGCGCCGTGTTCTTCAAACTTCTTTTTTTCAGTCCTCTGTGCTCCTTATTTAGCATTAATGCATCATAAGAAAACTGTTCAAAAAGCCAATATAAAGGGGGAAATTTTATTTTGGTTGTTGTTCTCATGTATAAAATATCATGACTGCGTATATAATAACTAGAACTTGATGCAGCAATAAAAATTTAAATGTCTTCTGATCAAGTATCTCTCCCAGAAGAGTTATTTAGAGCATGAGATGATGCCAGTAAGAATGTTGCTTTTTCTGTGTAGAAATCATCCACTAGGCAGTAAGTATAGGGAAATAGCTGATTTGATACTGGCAGCTGAAGAAAAGGTGGTTCTATTTTATATGGATGTAAAAATCTTTGGTGTGGCACATTTGGTTCTCAGTGGCATAGTAAATGGAAAACAAAGTCACTTCAGTTTTGCAGTTAAGAAAGTTAATCTGTTTGGACAGGAGTTAAATTAATTGTGGGTGTATTTCCCATATTAAAAACAAATGGGGAGTTTCATACACCAGGATATCTCTTTTGTTTGTATACACATGTATACATATATGCATATGTACACATATATGCATATGCATATATGTACCTGACAATGAGCACAAAAAAAACCCAGAGACAATCAGCACTGAATTCTTACTGGAACTAACATATGCACTTCAGCACAAATATAATAGCATCTAAATAGATAACTTGGATCACAAAATCATCTTTTTAGCATTGATCTCTGTTCTTGCCAATTAAAACGGGAAATCTTCTTTTGAAGAGTATCCATTTACATTCTGGGTTGCTAACCTACAGAAAAAAGGGTGCTGTTACATACATCATAGTTTCAGAGGCAACATCTTTGCGCTCAAGGACACCTGCATATATTAGTTTAGCTGTTGCCTTTGAAACTAGGTCTTTTACTGAAACTATTGACAACACTAGATACCCCATAGGACAAACACCCTGAGGAACCAGTGTATCCAATAGTAATGTTTGGACACTTCTTAAATAAATGATTTTACAGAATGGTTATGGGTCTGGCCCCAAAAGCTCTCAGTGTATGCATTATTTTGAGATAAAATCATCTATTGGGATCTTCCAGGTTTCACCTATAACCTACTGGAGATATGCCAGATCTTGTTCTAGCAAAGTAGCACCAACTCCATCTAGAAGCTGGAGCAACACAACACTCTGTGATTCCCCTTATTTTTGCTGCCTGCAGTAGGGCAGGCATAACAATTCTAGACTAGCGCTAGTTTACACACAGGCCCAGTAAGAGGCAAAGTCCGCTTGGCCCTCTAAGATACAATAATAAATTGTGAATATGAGATCCAGTCTCCGTGTCATAGAGCTCTTAAACTGTGCCCCATCTATGGCTGGTAGCTGTAGAATTTGAATAAGGGTCATGGTCACAGTGTGGTGACTCAAAGTGCTGCATTAACCTCATTTTTTTCTGGCTGCTAAATGGCAGTAGAAATCTGCTAAATAAGTAAAAGATTTCTTCATGCTACATTTTTACTTGCTTAACTTACTATAGAAGTAGTAGGTGATGAAAAAGACAGGATGAAAAGTGATGTGTATGGCTGTGAAAGAGAGAAGCAAATACAGCTGGGCATCTCTAATGAGATGCAGTCCAGCTTATGAAAAAAAAAGTGGTTGGACCCAACTCTCTCGCACATTACAGGCCCAGATTCTTTGCAAACAGGAACTAATTGCTAAAACGTCTCCAGAGGATTTTTCTTCATTCCTTTCAGTTAGTATTGGCAAAGACTTAGAAATTTCATCAAGTGGAATGATCTCTTAAAAGTCCTTCTTTCTTAAATCTTTCTTCATTTTTACTGATGTGAGGATTGGCACCAATTTAAGTAACTTCTTTCATCTTTGAACATGGACATTCTTAAATTGGTTTAAAATTTTAATCCATTTAGCTGAAGTCCAATCCAGTCAAACCCATTCAAGAATGCATGGAACAGACCTTCAGTGTTTTACTCAAACCACTGCCCTGTTAACAAGAAGAGTAAGGACGGCAACTTCAGTCAACGAGTTCATGTTGCTCCTTCTTCTACTAATCCACCCTGACACCTTTTGCTGACTTGTAGAAGCCTTTGGGGGACTTCTAAATTGGTTTCCAGTGAAAGAGAAAACAGTGCCTCTGTGGCTGATTACCTCTCTACGTGTACGCTGGCGTTTTTTTACACCTACATGAAAATGGTGAAAAAAAGAGGAAATCGCATACGACCCTTACAAAATCTCTACATCTTAGACCCTATAAATTATAACAGCAAATTATCACAGCATTTAGGTCCCCGAAAATAATCCTCCCCCATAGCTTGCCTTATATATCATAAATACAGCAGACAGTGATTTTCATTTTTTTCCGAAGGATTTTATAAATGGCAGCAAGATGACCACCAACCTAGTCTTATCCCAAAGACTAGGCATTTGCTCCTAAGTGAAGAAAGAGAATGCAAAATTTGGCGGACAAATGCCTTGTGAAGGCTAATGATCTTGTATGTCTGTGTTAAAGAAGCTAATGACCAAAAAAAAATTTACAGTTGTGGTAAAATATTGCACAGTTGGCTATGTGCATTTTGAGAGTTTTCTTCTCCATTTGGAGCAGGCAGCACAATCCATTCTCTTCCAGTTTGGCCGTTTCAATCCAACCTATCAATTATAGGCTGCTCTTTCACTGTAAAACACACACATTCTGATCCCCGAATTTCAGTTGCTTATTATGTTATTTTTGTACTCATGAAAACATTAAAGCCAGGGTAAAAGGGACAAATAGTCCAGATTTGATGATTTTCCAGCTAGACTAAAAAATGCTTCATGGCATGTGTGTTTAGCATAGGAGGAAAATAAATGTGCTGTTTTCAAATTTTTGCTTCAGGGTCAGCCAGCATCAGTCTACCATGTAACAGCTTTGAGGGGGGGAAAAAAAAGCTTCACTTAAGGATATATCTGCCAGAGTAAACAGTGCCTCAAACCAGGGAAATTTAAAGCACATGCCTTATTGTCAAGTTTGGTTTAACTTGTTTTACAAATCAAAACAGCAGCTCAGCTTTTAAAACCTATTTTTAAGTCCACTAGTGTTTTATCAAGGAGTTTAAAGACCTACATTAGTGTTTCAGTCCCCGCGTTTTAAATCAATTATAATGCACCAATTTCTCTTCCATGAATTAATGCCTTATCCCATCTTAGCATACCCCTTTTCCTATCTCCTCATCACGTTCCATAAATCAGGGAGTAAGATTCAACATTCTACCTGCATTCTACCTACAATCTTTACAATGCTACAAGGGCTATTTATATACTATATTAATGCTCAGTGTAGAACAATGGCCCCTTAAGACATATTGCAAGCACGCAAACTGTTGCGTGAATAAAAGGAAGTTTGTTCTTAGAATTTACTTTTGCTTAGGAAACAAAGCACACACCAAAAAGAAACTTCCAGCACTTAAGACCTACACAGACTATTCCTCTGATTAATGTGTGAGTTTTTGCATGCATATCTGAGGGAAAAACTTGGCTTTTCACTGTTTAAAAAAAACACTGAACAATATTTAAGGAGCAAAACCAACCCTGGAATGTATTAAAGACATTTCCAAGAAGCTCTAAGAAAGGAAAAATCTTTGCCAAACATAGGCAAACCTCATCAAACCCTATAACTTCATTTCAACTTTTATTGTTTCTACTTCCCCACAAACCAGCCTTCAGCAGGTAATTCTGCTTCCTTGACTGCAGCTGAAATTTCATGATTACTTTATTTGAGAGGGCTGAGCTTTGTTGAAAGGGATGAGCCTCTCCCTGCTCCTTGGTAAGCTGAGCTGTTTGTCGCTTTGCCGTAGTGCGTGATTTGTTCAGTCCTACAGGGAGATAGATCAAGGAACTGATCCAGCTGCAAGTTAATTTTCCCTAGTCAATCCCTTTGGTATCCTTGTCCCTCCAGCAGCATTGAATGGCTGCAAGAGCAGTAGTGACAGCACAAGAAAAAGTGAGAATATGTGATGGGATGGGTAATGGGAGGGATTGCTGTTTCCATCACAAACCACACACATTGGTGGAAGCAAGAATGCAGCTTGTACCTGAATTTAAGGGTGATGTGCTGGTATCAGTCTAGCTGAAGAACTGGTACAAGGTGAAAGGTGGTTAAAAGTGCTGCATATATTCATGAAATGTAATTAAGAATTTTTTTTTAAGACCTTAATTTTAAAATGTTCCATTTTTTAAATGTCAACAACAAATTTTTCCACAAGAAGGGAAGATTCATGTATACAACATGCCTAACTGTTTCAGTATGTGGCATACAACTGTACTGCCTACTACCATACTGATGCATAATGAGTAAGGGGAAAACACCAAATTAAGTGGGAAGATATTACTATTTATAGCTGTCTATGTTGTTGCATAAGTTAGCTGCATTTAACTGTTGAGCTTATCTACTGTGAAAGATGGATTTGGTGACATCAGAGAAGATTTTTTCCAGCTTGGATGTTGATTTTTGCATTCATTACTTTCTTTTGAGAAAAAAAATAGGCATTGTTATCAGGAAGTTCCCTATAACTCTAACACTGTGGGAGGTGAGGGGATACTGAACCTGCTTTTAAAAATCTCTGGATACCAAATATTTAATATAAAATGTGATCAAGACCAAAAATATAGAAGATGTCCCATACTACATACATAAATCTATTAAAAACAAATTAATGTCTGTAGAATGTCCAAAGTGTTACTTAATGAAAATTTGTTTAAAAAAAAAAAAAAAAAGGACGTTAATGCTTAAGGGCAAAATTCTGAAGTTCATTCATATTTGTGATCCATTTCTTACTGCAGTAGAACAAGTTATGTATGCATAAGTCCTCACCACTATCAATGTGTGTCCTATAGATTTTTCTTTCTTCAATAAGGCTGACGTTGGTTCAATCATTCAGGTGTAAAGCTAGAGTGAGGTCAGAATTTGCACTAATACAATATGTTAGCACGAGATGTGATAGAAGTATTGACTGAAGCATGCAGTTGGATTCAATGAGTAAAGGAAATAAAGCACATATGATACCTACCCAATATTATCCAGATTGCTTTGGGAAGGACTGAAATTGAACTTCTCAGTAGGATCATTGTTTGAATTGTTACTTTCCTTTTGGGCAGCAAGAAAGACTGAATCCACTTCCAGGCATTCCTCTGAAAATTGCTTACATGGCACTTGCTGGGGTTTTCCATGCAGAAATTTGGGAAATTGGACTGTACTCTGTGAGTGCTCAGGAATTAGCAATGTTTTGTCAGGCAGAACCTAGAGTTTTAAACAAGGGGTTTTGCATGGACACAGCTTTGCAGGAGAGATGGGGACAGAAGGGAGAAAATGTAATAAAACAGCAACTCAGAAGGCTTGAAATATCTCCAGTACCCCCAGCTCACCATGGAGGGTGAAGAGGATCCATGCCCCGTTCACCCCTTTCCTATTGTGGTGCTAATGAGAGTAGCTCAGAACACAGGCAGGACACGTGGTGCTGGGACTGCTCTCAGTAGCCTGAGCTCAAGACAGTGCTAGTTCCTGCCCAAACACCCCTCTGACAGCATAGCCACAGCTCAATGTTGGGATATGTTTGCAGAGCCAACCTCGCCGGCCATTTCTGACCGCACTCTAAAGCGCTTTGGCTCTTTTACAGAAGAATCAGTAACGCTCAGTGCTGCCCAAGAGTATGCACACCCAAAAGGGAGATAATCCCACATGTTTTTCTATCCTCTCTTCTCATTTCTCATTTCTGTGCCCTCCAGTTTGGATCTTGCACCTTGGTCCTGCAAGCGGTCTCTTGGCTAGAGTCACCATGAGCACATCAGGAACAGTTTTCCTCACCAGGCATGGACACAGATGGTATTTTTGCCCCATTATTTAGCAGCTGTGAATGGAAAAATTACCTCAGACTGTTACCTGCGTACAAATGCACCCAGTGTCTCCAAGCAGTTCCTTTTCTTTCCTAAAGGTATTGGCAAAGAGCCCCTTTCCCCTAGCAAGCCTCCATCCATCTGGAGTCCTCGACTGCCCAGACATCTGGTGTCGACAGCGAGCTGCTCAATCTTTCAAAGTTTTAGGTCATGAGGACAACAAAGGAGGAGAAATTACCGCCAGGAGAGGCTCAGTCGTGCCTGACCAAGAACAACACAAGCCAGATACAGATTAGGGCCAGTCACATGTTTCTGTCATGTTGTTGTTGTATGTGAACAGTATAGCCAAGTCTACAAGTCGATTGCAAACGTCTTCTATGCTGTTTGTGAAAGAGACAATGGAGAACTTGGACAATTCCTTTACAGCAATGCCTTGTGGAATTAGGTAGCTGAGAAGCCATCCCATTTGGACGATTGTGCAGAAATCCTTTGTTATCAAGAGCTAAAATCTTTAATTTTGCTACAGACTCAAATTTAGCATACAAAGTCTCAGCTCAGAGAAAATCTTCAGCCAGCCATTTTAATTATAGAAAGACTATAAATAATAACTTTCTAATATTAGATATGTTTCTCACAGTCCTTTTTACTGAAAATAATGTCTTAGAGCCATATCCAAAGCCCACTGAATCAGTGGAAAGCGTCCCACTGACCTCACTGTGATTGGATCAGAGCCTTAGTTTCTTAAAATAAAATTTTACAAGGTGCAGGCTAAGGCTATTCCACATATTTTTAGCAAAATGGCTGACTTTTTTTTATTTTTTTCCCTGTTAAGATCCATAGGTAGCCAAGGCACAGCCACAATAACTTCTTGGCACCAAATATTTTCTAAGGAATTTAAATATAAATAGATTTTTGGAGACCATTTTACACCTGGGTTTCAAAATAGTTAGCTCAGGCTGTAAGTCTCACAACTGTCAGGGACAGACAGTCATGACAGACAGCAATTAAACTCACTTTGAAGTATCTGGAGAGAAAGGAATGGTCAGCCTTCTCCCAAAAAACAAGAAACGGGCCAAGTATAAAACTCCAAGCAGCGCAAACTGTTCTGGAGAGCTTAGAAAATTCCACCAGTATTTCATTTATTTAATTTTTCATATATATATATATACAGCCTTTAGGTGTTTCTAAGAAACTAGAGCTACCAAAACACTATATGACAAGCTGTGCCTGTGCTATGTCCAGCCACACCAAGCACAAAAAGTAGTAGCAAACTCTGAAGAATATCTGATTTGGTGATTTCCCACCTATCTTTCAGCCCATAAAGTTTCAGATAAGCCTTAGATAAGCAAATCAAATTTGTGAGGTGGAGAGAAGGGAATGATATTCAAAATTAAAATATCATCCTGCTCTGTCTATTTTACTCCGCTTCTGGCCTAAGCTAAAAAGCAAATATTTCAAAACAAATAGGGAGGTTAACAGAAAATCCAGTCAAATTGAAACAAAACTTCCTGTGCATTGAGAGGAAATCCCTTTCTCAGGCACTGCAAGAACAGTCAGGTCTGGAATGGGAGACTTTTCTCATACAGCACAACAAAAGGTATCATTTTTGAAAGATGAAAAAATATACCTAGAGAGAGAACAGATCATGAGAACAAGTACAGAAAAAAAGAGATGATGCAAAGAGGAAGGTATAATTCCCAGTACACCTATTTTTGGCAGTTATTTCCATGATATTTCTGTGTTTTGCTTTTGCTTGGTTGTTTAGCTTGTTTCCTCTATGAGCTCCATGTTGCCTACAGTGAATTTTAAGGACCTCATTTCTAGCAATGTGAAAAATTTCTACCCATGTGAAAAACTTGCCTGCAACCTCTTGGCCAGTTTGCTGAGCTGCTCACACACCAAAGCACCCTAGAATTCACGTCTGAAGGGTACCATGCCCTGACCACAGTGAGAGCCATCTGCACAGGGCCATCTGGCACTGCTCTCTGAAATCAGAGGATCTTGATGGGATCTGGATGTGGTGGTCAGCCAAAAACCATGCATAAAAAACATAATTAAAGTGCTCTCACAACCTGCCGCTTTCAAAAAGTGTTTTTATGCTTCGATATGCAAATAGAAATTCCACAGGTCAGACAAATGAGAAGGGGCTAGAAAAACACAAGCAGGACAAAATGAATCTGTGACAGCACCTTCCAATTTCACCATCCGGAATAATGTATTTGTTTTATGCTTGAGCCAAGGTTTAAATTGCCAGCAGCTTTGTCATCATACCCTTTCACCTCTGGCACACTTTGCATCCAGCATATCACAAGACACAACAATTCATTTTCTCCTGCCTCACCTCCTGTCAAATCCTCTACTGTGATGCATATGGATTTCTTGCCCTATACCTGGGGATTAAATATCTAAAGGATCCAATCTACAGCCTTAAGCAACTTTTTTTTTTTTTTTAATATATTTCCACATCTCTTTACCCCTCACCTCTGAGCACAGGTTCCCATTTTTAAAATAATTTTATGTTTAAGAGGTAACTTTCAGTACACTGAGGATGATCTGAATGCTCCTGAGAGGTGGCCAGTGAATGAGCTGTGGAGAACAGAGGTGAGGTCTCTGTTCTCACTACAGAGAAGGTGTAAAATTTCTGTGCTCAGCCTCCACCCTTGGTTTGGTATAGACAGCATAGTTTTATTGATCTTATGGTAGCATCCAGGAAGTCTCCAGTTTAACATGAGTTCCCAGGAGGACTAAAGTGATGCTAGGCAAACGGTGTCCATGCTACTGGTGGTCATCAAGAAAGGCTCTCAGTGCCGCCACAAGGAAGGAGCGCTTGTCACCTGTATGCCCAGCATCACCGAAGGTAGACACAGCTACACCGGGGAGCACAATGTGCATGAGGTCTCTCCCCTGCAGTATCTACAGGGCTGTCCAAAAACAGCTCCACTGAGAGCCCCAGCGGGACGGCAGGGAGGTCAAAGCAGCTTGATCGCCTCCAGAGAGCCAGGGCTCTTGTCAGACCTGAGGCATCCCCACGCCTCATTCTGAGCTCTGCTTTTTCAAACAACTTAGAAAAAGAACCCTAGGAATGATAGAAAGTCTAGAAAATATGCCTTACGATAAGAGACATGAAAAGCACATTTTGCAATCATCAAAAAGAAGGTTAAGGGTAACTCTTGTCAGACAGTACACAGATGTACATGTGTATTCATAAACTTGATGCCAGAACAGGTCTTTAGATCAACTTGTCTAATCTCCTGTCTGCCATATATTACCTGATTTTATGCAGTTACCCCTCATATTAATCCTGACCTTCTATAGATCAAATGCTCGTATCTCCAAACTTATCTAGATCATCAGTTTGTACTGAACAAGCTGGCCAACAAATTTCATCAGATCTATTCTTGGCATATATTCAAAAGCTTGTTCAACAGTCATGAATTTGTGGTTTCAGTAGAGCAACTACTCTTTCTGGTCACTCAACTTCCATCATGTCCCTCCAGTTCTTGGATTAGATGACTTAACCATTCTTAAACTCTTTGTGCACTTTAAATAATCTAATTTTGATCAACAAATAAATGTTGTTTGGTAAAGGAAACCTATCAACTACTCTACTAAAACTGTCTCTCCAAGAAAATGTGTGTAACTACAGCTTTTATTTACAGAAGTGATCACAATAAGGAAATTGAGACTCTAGAAACAAAGCTCAGGGGAAAAGGTTTTTAGATGTTATTGAAATGTCTATAAATAAGTTTTCTCTCCACTTCCCAGGCTCAGTCCCCTAGTGGTTTAGTGATCCAGACTGTGGGTAACATTTTATGGTGGTGTAAACTATATCACTTCCATTGGCTTCACATGGGATGTGATACTGAACCCACTGCTAAATTTTGTATTTTTACCTTTGGAACATGAGGACAGGAGAACAGACAGCTATTTGTAGTTGTACTCTGGCCATTTTTAACAACAATGTGCAGAAAAGTTCAGCCATCCATCTTCATCAGTAAGAGGAAACGCCTCATAAACCCAAAATGCTACACTAAGGACTCTTTCAGTTTTACTTCTCCTTTTTTATTTCTTTAAAGAGCGCTTTGTTTCCACTGCTGTCTTGTTCCCATTCAGTTCTGAGAAATACAACCTGCGTGTTTTACCAGCCAGCCCCCCCCAGGTATGCTTACAGTCCAATATTGCTTCCTGTGCCTTTTCTTTAAAACAAACATCCTCTCGCTTGTCCCCCTGCACAGCTTACCAAGCGGCTGGGATGCTTTGCAGATACTTGACAAGCAGCACAGAAGCTGCTTTACCAGGGGACAAGCTGCAGAGAGCTGGGAGGTGCTTGATGCTGCTGCACCTAGGAGACGGGAGCCATGGGTCACCTCACCAACCCATGGGCCACCACAGCTGTGCGGACTCACAGGGCTCTGGAAGAGAAGAGCTTGACCTAACCATCCTGCCTGGGAGCAAGGGGAGCGGTGGGATGGGGCAAGGACAACCCTCTGCAAGTCACTTTGATGCTGCGGACGATGACCCATTCTGCTGAGAAAGGATAAGACAGATGGCTGAGAGCCACCAGGCTGTGGATAGGCAGAGTCACCCGGGTTGCTCTCAGGACAAGTTAACAAGCTCTCCCCCACCTTTAAAAAGAGCTTGGTTTGCTGTTGTTTTCTTTTCATGACCACACAAACCTCTAGCTCTCTGAAATACGGATGTTGCACCCTGCTGTCTAGCACAGTGGGAGGGAGCAGTGGCCAATCCACTCCTCACCCACTCATCAAAGCTGGTCCCCAAGCGCCAGCTCTGTTTCTATGATGCCTGAGTCATTTCAGGTCTGCACGTTGTAATTACCACCCATATTTTGCATGCCAAGGTCCCATTTTCCAGTCCAACAACTGAATCGCCCACATGCAGAGCTTTATCAGCCTTATAAGTGCTTTGAAATTAAAACAGTAAATATAGAAATAATAAACATTAAAACCAGGCTGTGGGGACCCCTCCATGAGTGAGAGCAAAGGTGATTGAAGCCATCCTATCCCACTGTAGTCACACCAGGTGAAGGTGTTCAGCTCCTGGGCTACCTGGCTGCAGTATCCAGAGAGTTCTTAGAGGCACAGGATATACCCCAGGCGTACTGAAAAGACAGTGTTTGTCCAAAATGGCCCAGCAGAGCTCATTTTTGTCATGCTTTATTTGAAGGTTGGTACTTCATTTCCCTGAAGTGAGGCTTTGCAGTTAAATTTTCATAAGGACCTCTGTCTCTGAAGGCACATCTTCAACAACATCTAGGAATTTCACTCTAAAGACAAGTAGGTGCCAAAGAAACATGAGCACCTAATTGGATTTCAAAAAGCGACAATACAAACTTGATCTATAGTGTTTTTAATACAGTCATGAACTCCTAAGACTCGGTTCCTGAGAAAACTATGCAAAAAATGTTTGTCTTAATACACTGCTAATGATTAAAATATATTTTGCTATGTATATTGCAGAAAGATTGTCTAGCTGTCTTCTCTTGATCTAGGACACCTAAATCTATTAGTTTGACTGTAGGCTGCTGTAAGTTATTACAGTAAGTTGTTATTTTCTAATTTCCCTTTCAGGACTCCATTTCTACCACTCCAAATGATAGGAGGAAAAAGAGCAAGAATGATAAGCACCTGCTGTTGTGGGATACCCCTGAAATCACCTAACAGTCACATTAAGGTATATGTCAGATCTTATAGGACATATACCATTAACTATTGTAAATGCAACAGTTATCCAAGGTCTTGTAGTTTTAGAAATGTAACTCAAGTATATATGGTAACAGGGAGTAAATTTATAAATGATACCCATTATACATAAAACTTGATGGGGTATGGATATGGATGCTAAGTATGGAACTTTTCTTCCTTCGGAATTAAGAAGAAGGCTTTTTTTTTTTCTCTCTCTCTCTCTCTCTCATTTACATCGTTGTTGAAACACTACCAAGTACTGACTGTCTTCAGTCCGCTTCTGAAGAGAATAATTTTGAAAATGCTATTAAAAAAGTATTTTACACCAGTATGGCCTAAAAACAAGTGCTGAGATGTGCTCTGGGCTCCTTCATATAAGAAAGATATTGGTGTACTGGAGTACAGTCTCCAAGACAGTCAGGGGCTGGAGTGCCTGATGCACAAAAAGTAATGGAGGGAGCTGGGATTGTTCAGCCTGAAGATGGCTCTGCTAGCTTTACTGCTGCCTCAGCTACCTAATAGGAGGGTGTGGTGAGGAAAAATTACATATTTTATAATATGAAAAAAACAGATTCAGTATTAGAAAAAAAAAACACCATGAGAGCGGTTGAACACTGATGCAGATCCCTGGGTAAGGTGTGGGATTTCCAGCCTTAAAGCAATTCAGAACTTGACTGGCCAATGCTCCATGCAACACCATCTAAGCTGGCCCTCTTCTGAGCCAGAGGCCTGGGCCGGTTGGTCTCTCGAGGTCCCTTCCAACCTAAACTGTTCAGCAATTCTGTGAGAAACGGCCTATGCTATGCCAGCAGTGCTGTGCCCCCTCCTTTAACTGTCAGCAATTTCAGCTGTTATACGAGAGTTTGGAATTAACTGGATATATAATAGGCACAGGAAATTAGATTTTCTCCTTTAAATTAGACTGTCATGGTAGAAAGGAACATAAGCAGGGACTGATAATGCTGTGCAGTATGTTGTATAGAATCAACCGCTTTTGTTGTTGTTTTCATTTCTGGGTAGGATTTTGTCTTCCAAGTGCAAGAAAGAATTTCACAGCAATATAAAAGCAAGGTAAGAGAATTCCTTTTTCTTAGCTTTTATGCCTCATTGCTCTGCCTTCCTCTTTACATTATTTTTGTGTTTCTCATACGGATTTAAGAATTTTTATCACTACTCCATTACTTCAAGTCATTTCATCTTCTCTCTTTGCCTCTTCACCCACAGCCCTTGTGCTTGGCCCTCCCTCCACTCTTTTGCAAATATTAATAGTTGTCTTCAGCTCTACCTGGTCCGTAGTTAACAGAAGAGCCAGAGACTGATCTGACTTTCTTCAAGTCCAAGGAATTAAACTCATTATCTATAAGATTAGTTGGAAATAATAGCAGTTGAGTTAAATCGTTGTCTTTGAGATGAGATCACCGGGGCCTGTCCAAAACCAGAGCCGCATGGAATTTGGACTCAAATTTGGAATTGAATTGGAATTGGGCTATCAGGAATCTCAAGTCAGCAAACTGTTTGCATGGCAGAGGCAGAGCAGTTATGAGAGTCAAGCACTTGGGACTGAGTGAAAAAACAGTAGCTGTTTTCAAGGAAAAAAGTCATTTGCTTTCTGTACATTCAGCAGAACAGGATTTTGTGTGCATTCCTTTTTAATATGTTAGATTGCTTCATCATTTTGTTCTCCTAATAGAGGTAAGTCCTGCATGTTAGCTAAGACCTCATATCATCACGCAGACAACACAAGTGACCAACATAGAAAATTTTGCTTGATCTCAGGAAGAAACATTTCCTGCAGCTAGAGAGGAAAGTAGCAAAATGTCAGAGAAAATTCAGCAGGTATGAATGGGATAAATCTAAACCTCATCATGAAATCATATCCTGAGAGTCTTTACCATATTATTTTGAACATCACAACTTTCATGCATTTTAGACAAGGACTATGTTAAGCTGAAGTTAATATAGAAGTACATAGTCATACACTGGGTTAAAAAGTGCTATTTTTTACCAAAGCCAGTGAACACAGCGCCATGTTTAGACTTGAAAGCTGTTCTAGCTTGTTAAGGTATGGAAACAATCAAACAATGGAACAAAGAAATGAAAATTTGTCAGTGAGTAATGGTTGGGTTGCCTCTAATGTAGCAATGGAATTGCTTATTAATGACTTGAATTACTGACCTAACCTTAATGCTAACTGTAATAAGTGTCATTAATAACATGGCTTGCTTAAAGTTAGTTAATGAAAACTCACCTATAAGTGAATTTTCCCTATATTTATAGGCACATATAAAAGAAAACTGTGCTGCTTTATTTATCTGAATTTATTTGAATTACTTGTGTTCATGAAAACACAAGAGAAATGTTGAAATTCTTAAGGGATCTGCTTGGCTGAATTAATCCACAGATTTTCTTGTAAAATCTGAACCAAATAATACATATAAGGGAGAAGAAAAAGAGCACCAAAATGATATAGTTTGTGTACATTACAACAGGTTTGAACAACAACAAAAAAAATAGCTGTGTTATTGAAGGCATATATAAAATTATGTACTTCTAGAAGCTGGCCTTTATTTGTATTAGATTAGACTAGTGAGTTAAAGCCTGGCTTTTGACTATTGAAGAATTGAAGAATGAGTCCAATGCAGCAAAATGTGAACTGTTGGTGACAGAAGGTCACTTTTATATCACACATTCAATTTCCATGGTATCTTACGTTATAAGGAGTGTTATAATGCTAATATTGATCATCAAAACACAAAACCCCTATGCATTTTTTAAGGAAATGTTAGCACTTACATGATAACATATTTTCCAACTCAGGTTTGTGAGCCAGGTTGATAAGAATGGTTAGTGAAGAAGTAGTGATGTGAGCACAAGGTCATTAACACAAACCACTATAAAAATCCTGCTCTGTGACCAGCGTGGGACAGAGAATGAGAGTGTCCAACAAAACTTGCTGCTTGTGAACTGGATTTTATCTATGAACAAAAGTTTCCTCAGCACCACCACCATGTCCTAATGAAGCTCCTGCCCTCATATATCTTAGATTTAGCATAGCAGTCAGTACTAATGTCAGGGGTGGCAGAGGTCAGCGTTACCAGGGCTTCTTTGACCTTTACAGCATGTTCTCCAGCCTGAAATTCAGCTCTTTTTTTTCTGTAAGTTGCATGTGCCAAAGACAAAAGCATGTGATTTTTTTTTCATTGCTAGCAGATCTATAGAGAAAATTCTTCCATTGGCTTTGCAAATAGGTGAATTTGGCCATTTTGTCACAAATCCTTTTTCCTAATAACTCAGTGAAGGATTACTTCTGGGCTTAAAGTGGTGAGATAGGCTCACTTAAATGGGCAATTTTCATTTGGTGGAATGTGTAGGAATAAGGAATTTCCTGAACTGGGATTTCTATCATTTCCTATTACAAAAAGGTGGGTTAGGCAGAACTAGAGAAAAAAAAAATATTTGGCTATTACAAAGCAGTGTTGTTAATACTCAGTATGAACCTGAGATTCCCCAGTTAATGTTTGCGGTCCCGAGGCTGTACGGATGAAATGGGTTAGCTAGATGCCAGGGCTGTATGGACTAATACTGATGTTCCATTTTCTTGGAATTGCAAGGGAGAAAGGGAACAGTCACAGAAATTCCAGAATCTCAGCTGGACAGAGGACCGCCGCTATCATGTGGAACTGCTTAAATTTGCAAAGCTTTCAAAGGAAGGTCAAACTAATCTGAAGTAAGACTTAATTTCCAGTTCAGAAAATTGACCTGAAAAAAAGCAGTAAGTATGGTCTTAAAAAGATATGTTGTGTGCATGTGTACATGTGCATGCATTTGCGCACATGTGTGGTTGCTGTGGCTGCTGTAGAGCAGACCATTGAATTATCAAACCAATAATTTTGCCATTAGTTTTTCAGTTTGTTTCTTGCATGCATATTCTGTGGTCAAATCCATTAGTAAGTTATATTGATAAACACCTGGAGTCTATCAAAAACAAAGAGACTCTTATTCTGTGGGTACGACTAGCCTGGTGAATATACCAAGCAGAGACTAACTGCACGATATAGAACTCAAACAGGAATATGTTTTTTATGATGTGCCAGCATAAGAGAGATCAAAGACTAAAGCCAAATAAATAGCAACTGGGTACCAGCAAAGGAAACATATTTAGACCTTAAGGTAATCAGAAACAAACCCAGTGTATGCCAACACCCTCTGAATTCAAAAGTAACATTTCCCTCCTTTTCATAAGGAGTTCAAGAGCTGGTTGATTTTGTTTTGTTTTTAAATCTACTATTTTTATGAAAGAAGGGATTTCTCATTTCTCATAGATAATGGAAATATAAGCGCAAGAACTTTCATCCTTTCACCCCATCAGCCACTTCTTTTTTTGTGTTTTTAGGGAGTTATACCCCCTACTGCCCTCTGATTGAATTTTCATTGGCTGCACTGTGGAATTTGCCAGCTTGAATTAACCATTTATTGAGCTTGACTCCTTATCTGGAACATCGTCTGGCAAACTGAAACAATCTGTCTGGCATCTGGGGACTGGCAGAGCAAATTTTTCCACGTGGTACAACCAGACACCCAGTATTACATGCCAACACTATTTTGTGAGACAGTTTGATCAAAAGGAAATATACCAAATGACTAATGTTCAGTGTCATGTTTAGTACCTGCAATGTATCTACATAAACAGCTTTAAATGACTACTAGGATAGAACAATATTTGGAGGGGGATAGGGAGAAGACACAAGGCAGGTAGCGAACTGACAGACTGAGCCTGGGGGCGAAGAGCTACATCTGTACTTGATTTGTCAGGGATTTACATTAGTGAAAATTTAGCTCTGCAGATGATACCTAAGATTACACTTTTAGAACAAGTTCATGCAAATAAAGCTTAGTCTGCATAGCATGCAGGCCCAGACACAGTGGATTTGGCAGGTTTCATTGAGACTAGTGGCTAAGTTTAATATGTTCATTTACATAAACGATTAGGACATCTGGAAAAGTAGTGTGGCAGTTTACTGAGATATAAATAACATTAATTGAGAGGTTGTAGGTATGTAAAACACTCCGTGTATACAACAGAAAATCATGAAAAATGAAGGGACAGAGACTTGCATCTTATTCTTGGTGGCACCAAGTTCAGCTGTAGGTACCAGCAATGCCAGGTAACCCATGCTTTCCTAAATGCCACTCCTGGTTTTAATTCCCACCATAGATCCCTACTTCATGTTAGACACATAAACAGGCACTTTTGCTTTAAAACACCCAAACGAGTTGTCTGATCATTCTGGGGTCTGTCAGAGCTGGTTCATATCAACCAAAGTCAGGAGGTAGCCAGAATTCAAAGAATTTGTAGGATCTGTCTCACTAATTGGGATTTAATAAGCAACAGAGTAGGTAATTCAGCTTTACCCCAAAACCTGATACCCTGCTGTCAGCAGCAGAAGTAACAGTGAAAAGTATGTTTACACCTAATTCCTATTGGCTTTACAGGCTTGGGGGTTGCAACATCCCGGGACTGGTATGCATGAGATACCAGAAACCTGTACATGATCAAGCAGTTTGCAAGAAGTATCCTGAGCCCCAGGATAAATTTATAAGTTGGTAAGCAATTCTAATTCCTTTTCATTACTTTTAAGGGTATAAAATGAGAGCTTCTAAGCATAAATCAACAGTTGAGCTGAGCAAGGCAAACCTTTTGCAAAGGGCCATAATGTCTATATGTATATGTTTACATTTCAAGCAGTTTCCAATTTTTTTTTTAAGAATAGAAATGTTGCTGAACATAGCTAAAAATACCTTATTTAGAGGTTTTTTTTTCTTTTCACAGGTCTTTTTGGTAAGCTTTGCTTACTTCTCTCCTTCTCCAAGATATTAAGTGCACATATGAAAAAGGTCTGTGCACATGCATTTTTACTGGGACATAACACCATGTACATGACACACACGGAGACATACAGATGAACAGCAGTGATGAACTCATCTGAAGTAATACGCTTCTGAGCTGACTGTGTAAAAGCTCTGTGTTGTCACTTGTCTTTAGTTCTTACCTAAGACTGAGCAATCTGTTAGAATTGCTGCAGAACACACTGAAGAAATATACATGCATAAGGCAAAATACTTCTACTCTCTGTCCTTCTTAAAACAGTCAGTTTTGGTCTTGTGCAATCCAGTTATATCACTGCTATATTCAGGCAGGCAAGGGTGGGAATCTGATGGAAAAAAAGGGCCATGAACAGCTGGACTCATGTAATCAGTGGGAATGTTGTTGCTGTGCACATTGACCTTACCCAAGCAATTCAATATGTAAAATTAAAAGCCAAGACATATAAGCATGAGGTATGAACATATCAGCAGCCATGTTCAAAAGGGATTAGCTTTTGGAATAGCCAATTCAGCTGTACGCTGCTGCTGGCATCTGTTAAGAGACAGGAAAACACTCTTCATGTCTTGGTCCATGAGCCAGATATATCACTTCATTCATCCTTGTGGTGGGATGTTGATAACATCTGAAAGCAAACAAAGGTGATGATTTGGAGTGGCTGCTTCTAGACCTTCACAGTCTCTTTCCACTTATCATGCACTGTTTTGGCTGGATCGTTTCCCCAACAGACAAGATTATAAATTGCCTTGAAAAAGGGTTCACATTTGCTAATTAATACAAATCATGATCACAGCCACAATGTAGATGAGGCTACAGAACCCCAGAATCCCAATGAATTGGGATTGTAGAGTCTATATCCTGTTTACGAACTTCTCACTGAAAGAAATACATGCCTATGTAATTTCTTTTCCTCAAGTGTTTATGGTAGATAAATGCCAGCAACCTTAAGCTATTTAGTTCTGTCTGTGGCCAGACCAGCTAATTCCAGCCCATCACTGGCACAGCCTGGGGAGAGAGACAGCTTCCAGTCTCTGCTGCTCCTTGATTTGGTGTTCAAACCTTTACCCTGCTCCTGAGTCAGCTGGCTTTGTAAAGCCAGAGTTCTATTTAGTGCTTTTTGAGGAACACTACAAAAATTATCTTCAATTTAATGTAAGCCTCTGCATCTAGTTCCAGTTATTATCAAGCTATTAAATTTTTACTCCTTACTATAGAATATTAAGGTCTGAAACAATTCTTTAAATAAATTGTGTGAGGCTACCTGGCAGATTATGGGTAAATTGCCCTAGAATAGCTCAGATCTGAGATAGAGAGGTACTGTTGAGGAGGACAGAGGATTTCACACCATGTGAGTCATTCTGGTTAACACTGCTCTCTGTACAGTTTTTCTCCTTGCCACATCTCACGTAGTTTGTTCCTGAGGACATTTGGTAAAAACAACCCTATTTCCTCTGAGGTGAAAATGTAGTCTTTGCCTAATATATAAAGCATACAGAAAAGCGGCTTATGCTTTCCTCTCTTTCACAGAGATAATTAGATATTAGAACTATATTAAGTAATGTATTCAAACGCCTGTTAACTCTCTTGATTTCAGGCAGAGTACCTATTGGCCTCATGGAAGGGTTAATCAATAATAATTAAAATAATAAATAGGCAGCCCTAAGAGTGCAGCCTAGGTATTTTTTTTGTCAGCGAGCTCAGTGGTAAGGGAGACCGTCGGGCTCCCCACCATCTACACCACAGAGAAGGCTCCCAGCTCTGCTCTGTCACTGTCTGCAGTAACCAAGAATAGCAAACTGGAGATACTTAACTCTGTTGCAATCATAATTTTCACAGTTGTTCCTGACTTGGGTTGAGAATTTAAATGCAAAAATATACTGAAATTCAAAGCTATAGTTCCCCCAGCAGCTATAACTCAGTCATTGGTATTTGGACATACATTGTGGAGTATAGACATAGTAATGCAAAACACTAAAGCTACCCTTGGTTATGGTTGGCTGGGGGAACCATAACTCTGAGTTTCCTGA
Organism: Tinamus guttatus; assembly: GCF_000705375.1. The sequence goes on along the minus strand of NW_010577078.1, from coordinate 78,239 downwards.
CTTTTGTGTTAAGATCTCAACCATAAATATTGCTTTAATGTAGCTTTGTGCAGAGGGTTTACATTGGCATTGGGAGGTGCTCATACGGAAACAGTAGAGAATTAGTGTGGTATGCTTATTAAATGAGTAATGCTTTTAGAATAATTCCTGGGGTGAAATCATGGCCCCAGCAAAGTCAATGGAGCCAGGGTTTAAATTCAGAAACATCTTGTTTATTCAGGGAAGAAAGCAGCAAAAATCCTGATGGTTTTGATCTTCATTATAAAAGAAAGAATTTCAGATAGGCTCTCTCCTTCAAAATCAGGGCTCTACAGACAGAAGAATCAACATAGCAAAGGTGATTAGAAAAGAGCTGGCTTCTTTTTCCGCCTTTACAGAAAAGCTTAGGTGTTGCTGAGTTTGAAAGCTCCTCTTGCTATTAAATGTCCTAAAGTCTCTATTTTTTTCACAAAAAAACTATTTGCAAATAAAGGAATTACTCTCTTAATCCAGTTTTACCCTGCTTATCAATAAATGACAGTAGAATTAACGTCTCTCTAGAGTGTCAAACAATGGAAAAAAGGGTCCCCACTGAAAAACTTTCAACGGAAAGTTTTGACCAATCTGGGTACTAATTTCAGGTGTTAATTTCTGCATGCTTATTTTGAAGGTATGTTAGAGAACACTTTTCCTTGAAGACTGTTTTGGGTTTTTACTGTAATTCTGCAAAACAGTCTGCTTTATGTGAAAATAGTAAATAAATAAATAAACCAGAGATGGGCTGGTCACAAGAGGAGAAAAGTTTTGTATCCTGCAGTCTGTGACCAGCCAGAGGAATGCTCTTTTTGTGCCAATCTGCCTTGTGTTTTCAGCTGGGAAAGACACTCTGCAAACTGATAGCATATGGTAGGGCCGAAAATAGGTGCTTTACATGTTTGACTGGGAGCCAGCATTTTGTCATTTAGTTGTCTCACGTCATTGCACTGCATTATGTCGTGCAGTCATGTGTGACATGCAGAAATCAACCTTACCAACACAGTCTCCTCTGAAACAGGACTCTGCAGCACCCTGGTGCAGTGGGCAAGAACGCGGTGTGTTGAGTTTACTGTTCTTGGAAAGCCTTCCTCCTTGGGAAGCCACCGTCCGAGAAAAACCTCTGCCAGCTTCTGACAGGAAGGGCCAGTGGGGCACCCAGGGCAATGTCTGCTTGACCCAAGGCCTCCAGGGAAGCAATCCAGAGCCTTTGGAAGAGGCTGGCATGCCAAAGGGGTCTGCGGGGAGGGAGGGGGGCCCCCGCAGAGCAAGCGCAATCTGCACAAATCCAGCGCCACTCTCTTGCCTTGCAAAACGAAAATGTTCAAGCTGCCTGCCAAAAAATGTCATGCGGCAGCACACTGACATCCCCCTATTTTTAGCTGCTCAGGCAGCTGTGAGTTCAGTTCTTTCTTCATTAGAAAAGCCCTTAGACTGCTCTGTGTTGAGCATGAAATGGTGCGTGGAGGCGAAGACTGAAAAGAGGGCAGGCATTTTAGGGTCTTCATCTCTACCTTGGTTCATGGAAGCCCTATTTTAAGCTGGTGTTTCTTTGTTTTGCTTTGCTTTATTTTTTTTTAGTGAAGGAATCTCAGATCTACCCATTTCACTGCTGCTCAGGTAATAGCTCTTCTCCATTACATTCCCTCACCTGAGCAAGGAAAAAGAGGGATAGGGAAAAGAAAGAAAACATATACCACTGCACAGAATAATATGTGGCAATCTTCTGTCAGTGATGTTTTACTGAGTGATGCTCTCTCCTTGTTCTGCTCTTCAGACTTTCTTCATTCAGTGGCTGTCTCCCATAATTTTCACATTTACCTACATTCCCAAACTGCATTAGATGCTGTTTCCGTTTTATTCTTGAAAGCTGCATTAGAAATCAGGAAGTATGAAGCTGAGATTGTAACATAAGTGAGGATAAACAGCCTGACCACAGTGCCTTCCTTGAGTCTGTTTTGTCAGCAGTCTTGCTTCCTCTAAGGTAAAAGTCACTGGAAAAACACCCATTAACTTCAATACCATCAGATTTTGAGACAACACAGCATAAAAAAGAAATGAATTTCTGTACTCAGTTCATCAAACCTTGTAGTCAGTGTCACTCAGTTCTGATATGAATCCTACTTTCTTTTACTTAATAAATCTCAAATTAGTTAGGAGTAGCAAGGTAAACAGGCTAGTTTTTTCTTCCCTTTGCTCTTTTCAGTAAAAATATTTAATTTCTTTTACAAAAACTATGTCAGCGAATTATGGCAATTCAAAGTAATTGAGGGTATTCCTCCCAAAATGGTCAATAGGAACCCATATGTTCAGACATATATGCTGAAGAGGGTAAAGAAAATATACTCGATGGGCTTTGCTCTGAAGATCAAGTATATTAATGGCAATTTTACTCCCCAAATGGAAGAGAGACAGTCCTGCTGCATCAGGACTAGCAAATAACATTTTCTAGGGGAAAAAAAAAAAAAAAAGAACTCTATATTTTCTTTTAGACATACATTAAAATAACACAAGCTAAGCAGTAATATACCATAATTTTTATTTCCTGATTGAAAGTTGGTGCATGCGTATCTTCATTTGGTAAATGTTTTGGCTAATTGAAGTAATAGGACCAAATGAACCTTAACATAAACCTTTAAGAATATTACTATTGCAAACATTTTCAGGAAAAGGCCCTTGTTTAAAACACTAAAGCCTTATGTGACATAGGTAATTTTAGAGGGATTTTTACTTTTCATTGGACTCAGCTTTATATTTACAATTTGCTATGCAGTTTTAATTCTGTTTTTAGTAGTATTTAAGGTTTGAGTATGGCTTTGTTTAATTTTTAAACTACACAGTGCTTATTTATTGATTCCTGATAGAACCTGGAAACAAAACCAAAATTAGGAAGGTTTTAAACCAGGGAGGTTTAGGGAGACTTGTTTAAAATGTTTATCAGATAGTTTTTAGGTTAAAAAATTCAGAACATATGGCACAAATGTTAAAGATAACACATAAATTACCTGTGACAGAGAAACATAAATCCTTCTATATGGTTCCAAATATTTTGGATTCTTTTTTTGATCCGACCGTATTTTCCTTGCCGTTCTCATCCAAAATGCCCATTAGTTTCAGTGGGAGTTTGGAGTGCACAGCAGCTCACAGCACATGCACCCCCTCCCAGCACTGCTGCCGTGGCTGGTGCCGTTGGCCCTGGCTTGAGCCTTGTTGCTGCACGCCCAGAGCCGTCACAGCCTGAACTCCAGCGTTGCTCACATGGAAGGGAGCCCAAAGCCCCTGCGAGGGATTGGGGCCCTCCTGATACACTCTTTTAAAAGCTTGCTCCAGCATAGTCAGTTGAGGCCAGAAGATCCTGAAAGCGAGAGCCAAGAAGTACAATAACAGTTTAAAAGCTAGGCCTTAAATTAAGATGTGCCTTGGGGCCTTTCTTGCAGTGTAAATTCCCTTGCAATCACCATGTCCCTTTTCCTGGGAGCACATCTAGCCATTTTCTATTTGTTAGTTTTCTAACCTTTTGACCTGCACTGGTAACCTGTTCAATACCACTAACTCCTGTGAGCCAAGAACTTGAGCAGGACTGTGGAAACTACTGAAATCAAGAGGACTTCAGACACTGGTGGGTTTACATCACAGCAAATAAAACTTGTTCATACTTCATGGAAGGAATTTTGCTGCTGAAATTTATGCCATAATAGCAGATATTAAAAAATATATATATTTATTTGCAAGGACATCAATGTGACCTTTCTTCTCTTTCTTTCTTTTGGAAGCTTTTTGCATGATAGGGATGTATTTAGCAGAGATCTCTGCTTTCTTTTTTTTTTCTTTTCTCTTCTGAAAAACAACTTTTTTAAGGATATTCACAAGTCTGATCAAAGGCAAGTTTTTATCTACAAGGATAATTCTTTTAATAATGAGTTGAAACAACAAAATAAGAATTATACTACAGAAAAGTGAATTTGGTCTCTATAAAACTGTGGCATAATAAACCATGCTGTTTAAGGTGAAACAAAACCTATATCAATCATCTGATGAAGAAAAGAATACAGTTTGTATACTGCTAAACCAGTATTTTAATCGCAACACAGATCTACTGGTATTCAGAGACCTACTTCTGCCCCCATTATTTTCTTCAGTGGTAACAAATGTGAGATTCTAACCAGGAACTCAAAGGTCAGTCACTATTTGAAGGTGAAAGAACTGCTGAAGGCTGATTTGAACTATTACACTGTCTTGGCAATGTGGTGAATTTAGCTGAAAGATGTTTTATGATACTTTTATCTACACTGTACATTGAAAGACAACTTTCAAAGAAGCTACTTGGGTTTCTTTGCCATGCACACTGCCTAGCCGTGAGTCCAAGTGCTCTTGTATGAACCACACAAAAAACTTAGCTCCTGCATAAGTTACATTACCCTCTAAATCTGGGACAGGACGGTGCCTAAACTCTGCCCTGATCATGGCTGTTTTTGGTACGTGAGCTTTAGGCACATAGAATCATAGAATTATAGAATGCTTAGGGTTGGAAGGGACCTCTAGAGATCATCTAGTCCAACCCCCCTGCATACGCAGGGTCACCTAGAGCACGTGGCACAGGACTGCATCCAAGCGGATTTGGAAGATCTCCAGAGAAAGAGACTCCACAACCTCTTTGGGCAGCCTGTTCCAGTGCTCTGTCACCCTCACTGTCAAGAAATTTTTCTTTAAGTTCCTGTGGAACTTTTGATGTTTCCATTTGTGGCCATTACCTCTAGTTCTGTTCACATCCCGCACACTCAGGCAGAACTAACCACGGTAGAAAGTGAATGAGCCATTGGCACATATTCAAAAACTGGAAAGGAAGAGTAAAATCATGGATGGTGTTAATCCATGCCTAGGCTTTTAAAATACTGCAGAAGTTTCAAAGCACTTTTGGACTCCAATCAGCATTTAACTGATTAACGGACTGGAGATATCAGACCAAGTGAAGCTGGCAAACAGTGGGACTTAAAACCAGGATATGTTCAGAGCATGGAGTAAGGTCTGTAGCTTCTCTATGGCCTCCAGAGAGCCTCACAGAGGACACGTCCAGCATATGGGCACACTCCCTCTCTCCCATCAAGTAGGGGATACATGTAGTCACTTTCCAATCCCTCCTCTGGAACAATGATGATCATCAGCAAACACCTGTAATGGTCAGAATACCAACAAGTATGAAGCTGTGACATACAGAATTGCTAAGGAACTTTTCTATTTCATATATCTATTGAAACAAGCTCCTCTACCCTCCGGTGTGAACAGGAAAAATTCTAAATTCAGAAGGGAGGCTAAGGTTTTAATCATCAGTTTCAACACAAACCAGACAGTAATGAAAATTTTACACAAAATCTATACTTAACTATACTTCACTGCTTTGAATATTATCTTAGAACTCTAATGCATACACCAAATAATGAGTACATTTCTCTAAAACATGAAGGAGATGACATGGTAAAAGTATTGAGTCAGTTGATTGTCTGTCTTTTGACTCTCATACAATAGCTTGAAGCTGAACATCAGGTTTTCCTGATGCTCTGTCATACCACATCATCATAACACTAATAGCAAAGTCTGGAAATGGCATATGATTAAGCATTCAAACAATAAGCATTTTCTTTCTCAGAAAAGGAGGGAACCACAATTGTAATAAGGTATTTTCTGCAACATTTAAACTGGTGTTCATACATTTTGGGAAAGAGGGAAAAAAGTGCTTTCTATATATTGGAAAAGTGGCGCTCTTAAATCAGCTCAGCAGGTTTTATCTGAGAACTGGCATGGATTTACTTAAATAACTTCACGTAATTTTTGTTAGTTGGCCAAGGAGATTTCAAAGTTGAAAAACAGATAATCTAATAAAGCAAAATAAAAAACCTAATTAGTGATGGTAGTTTTTGCCTCATAAGAAAATAATGTGATTTATTTGGAACACAGATCAGAGCATTAGGTCCAGAAAAGTGTTACTCCAGCCACAGAAGGTCTTAAATACACCTTTTAAAATCTATAATACAATGCCAGATGGTTGAGCCACATCTGAGTTTTTCAGGGCATTGAATATGCAACCAAAGTTAGAAAAATCACTCAAGAGTAGAGTTAGTAAGGACTTGCCATTATGGTACTGATAAATTGATTCTGGATCTTGTTCAAAAAACTCCAGTGGGTGGCACTTCTCTCAATTAGGTGTTAACTAGAAGAGTCTAGTCTCAAGTCATGTTTTTCAGTTGCAAATGTAGTTCTTTCTAGTTCTTTAATAAAATAAAATTAACAGAAAGCAATAGTTTGTCTATTTAACAGCAAACTTCTGAACTCTCTTATTACAAGAAAAATGGTATCAGTCTCTCAGTCAGAATCTGGGCAGGCTTACTCTTGAACACAACCAGTCCCTGGATAGTTGCTGGATATTTTGATTACATCTAAACTTTAGAAATCCTTGTATGGGTCGTAGCTAAATTGGTCAAGTTCTCTGATGCAATATTGGTGCCTTCAATCAGCCTATCCATTGCAGGGTGAGAAACAGCTTTATACCAAGACACCTAACATTAGATATGTGCAGGATATGTGCGGGTATGCATGTAAACATACATTGTAGCCAATGAAGATGTAGTCAGTGCCATCAGCTGTGCCTGAATGGCAATTTACCTTAGTTCAAAGCAGAATCTTAGGGCACAGTTGCCTGCACTTTGGTGTCCAGCATGTCATTGTTCCCTGCTCCTGCAATACAAAGAGCAGAAAGATGGAAGAGATGTCTGGGAAAAAAAAAAATAAAACTCAGAGCAGGAACATCATTAGGACAATGTCAGGTGGTTTTATGTTGTCCCTGTTAGACCCCCAAGTCATGCTGGTGCAAACCTGGTGCAAAGAACAGGAAAAAAAAAAAAAGAAGGAGAGGAATAACTAGCCTACACTTTACAGTTAACAGTGAAAGATAATGGATATAATAACTGATGAAGGAACAGTTACCAATATATCTCCCATAGGAATGATGGAATTCTGCAAATCACTTAAAAAACGGAAAGAATGATTTTTTTTTTGTCTTCAGGCTTTTATCCTTGATTGTGAGTTAGAAAGGAACTAATGAGAAACCATTATTGGGCAAGGAAATAGCTTGACAATGTGTTATTTATTTAGTGGCCCTGCCTCCCTGCTGTTTAACTTGTAAACAATGACAAGCACAGACTGATCAGCAGAACAGACCCGGAATGTCAACCGCACAGCCTAGAGGCTGGTTATAAATATGTTTAAGAGAGATGTCGGACTAGATCCTCAGCAGGTGCCCCTCTCAGTAGCTACATTAAAGACCTTGCTAATGTCTAATTAAGCCTCTCTACATGCCTAATCCCAGTGTAGACGTGATTCATTGTAGATTTTTTCTGGGTTTATTCTGAAAAGTCACGACTTGTTGCAACTCTTTCATGCAGCCTGACATTTTGGTGGTTCATTAGTAGTAAACACGGTTGTTGTTACAAAGTTATAAAAGTTATAGCTTAGGGCATGAAAAGTAATTTGGTAGGATTATCTGTTAATTTTCCACTCAATATTTAATTAAATGTTTATACAAAATCCTGTTATGATTTTTCCCCACAACTTCCACTATTCAGTCATACAAATATATCAAATATCAGAACTTTTTATCTTTCTCTCCTTCATAGAAAGTTGATTTTTCAATTAAATACCAACTTTCAGCGTGCTTAGAGACAATTTCCTCCCCTAAAAATGCTTTACATTTTTCATCAAAAAATAAATATGTTTTAAGCATATTTTTAGGATTAAAAAGAAATATTTACGTTTATAACGTGAAGGGAAAAAAAGAGGTTTTCCTTCCACTCCAGTAAATAAACCTAAGGTGCTTTAAAATGTAGTGCTTGAAGTGGCTACCTCCTTGCTCCCAGTAAGATATCCTGGGTATCTAGATGACTTATTCCAGGCACACCTCAAACACAAGTCTCAGCAATGCTGAACAGCTTGGTACCCAAGGTCAGCAGTACCAAGGCCCATAGCCAAGACAACCCTATGGCTAATGAAGCAGTCTCAGACCAGGCCCTGCACAGCACAGAGGATGTGGTAAAATTGCTACCTTTTACCAGTTATGAGGAAAAAAAAAAAACACACTTATCTAAGATCTGAAAAAGTTTTTCAAACTCTATTTCTACTTGATTATCTTTCAGGCTGTACAAGATTGAGGGTTATGGTTCTGTATGTCTATCCTGTTGGAGCTGTTAGACTTTTGAGTCAGTAATTAGAGGTTGAGCAAGTAATTAATTGGCCATTGAAGGGAAGAGGAAAGCCCTAATGTCTAGATTAGCGTCTAGGACAAGCACTTGGGAGTAAGGAGACCTGGAGTCCTATAGCGACTTGACTGGAACTCAGCTCTGCTGTATAAAATCACCATTAGGTTCCCGAAATATTTCCATTCTAGTATCACAGGGATGTAGGTCAGTCTGCACATACATAATACACAGATATCCCCCCAACATTTTCTTCCTTGGAGCATTCCAACATGTTTAATGATGTCTGCAAACTTGCCAACTCCCTGAGGCTCCCTAATTAGGCACTTGTGATATGAGAAAGCTTCTTAACAATATTATTTACTTTCCTCAAGACACACAGCAAGTGAAGGTTATGTTTCCCTCCATGCAGAAATCGGCAGCATGATGAATGAAACTTTAGGAAATATTACACTGGTTGGTTGTTTAAGGTTTAACATAAAACATACTGGTATCTGGGCTGGACCTGAAACAAACCTGAATTCCTGTAAGGAAATTTTAATTTCCTTCCTTTGATGCAATTAGGTTTTAAATTCTTTCATCTCTTTCATTTTGCTAGGAAAGAAAAACATTTTAATTCACACAGCTCCTTTTGATATTACACAAAGATGCAAGAGGGAAGCCCCCTCTTCCACTGCTGGTGGTTTACCTCCAGTAGAAGGAAAACTCAACAACAATTCAACTAGTTTGTCATGTAGACACGCATGCAAATAATAACTGAAAAACTGAAAGGACAGAGGAGATGGCCTGGGACCTGAGGGAGGAGAACAGGCCCCTCCATGGTGCCATGCTTTGTGGTGCACACCTGGGACGAGCAGATGACCCTCACGCACCAACCCCTCTTGTGCCCTGGCCTCACTCATCCCTTCCAGAGAGTGCTGCTGGCCCTCAGTATGACGCTTTACCTTGGCTGGTACTTCTAACCACAGCTTAAATCAAGAACAAAGTGCTGTTTTCTTCAAACCTCACGAAGTGACATTTCTTCCTGTAGTGTGTGCTTCTGTTAAGAACTGCTCAGGAGTACACACTGGCATTTGGAGATGACCCAATATGAAGCCAAAACAACTTCTACAGCCAGTTGCTGAAAAGGCTCTAAACATAAATGCAGCACTTGGACCACAGATCCTCAGAGAAGCCTTTGGAAATCACTCAGGGTTGCTTCTAGTTTATCAAACTGAGAGCTGCATCAGTGACAAGGCAGCTGCTGGACACAGAACATCTGTAAGAGTCTTCACAGGACTTAAAATGGTTGGGTATCACCTTTACCATGTTAATAAGAAACTGTCACAACTCATTTTTTTTCCAGAAGTACTCTAAACTCAACCAAAAATATAAAAAATAAATAAATGGAAAAAGATTACCACACTTCTTGACCTCAAAAAAAAAATCTCTAAATGATGAACCCCAAAACTTCATTTTATGCCTGTGGATCAATTTTAAAACCAGGAGGTGCTGGGAGATGGCATCTGTTGCATTATTTCAGGAGTGAAGAAACATATCCTAAACAATTCATGATAGATAGCTAAGAACTGAAGGGAACCCAACACTTTTCAATGCAAGCTAATGAACCACAAGCCAAACCAATTTAGTTATGCAACAATACTTGGTTTCTCTCCTATCCAGCATCTCATGCCAAGGGAGGATTATAGCAACAGCAATTTGTTTCAGATTTACTCTGTCAGATCAGCTGCTGATAGCTTCAGACCACCCTAATCTGGGAGAGAAAATGAAGCTCTTTGTTGACAGAAGAGCTGTCTGTGATTTTCCTAAGGCATTTCTTTGTTTATTTAAAACCATTAAGAAAGCCCAGGGTGATATGAGTTCAAGCTTCTTTCATAAAGATAACCAAAGAAACTCCAGATTTATGAGTCAGTCTATGTTCTCCTTACAAAATATTCCAATGTTCTTGACTCAGATAAAATTCAATTTTAAACACTAATTGCAACCCCAATGCACACTATGGCAAAATATTTGGTTTCTTTTCATAGACTACTAAACAGTGGCTTAGCTTTGGGAGTTGTAAATTCAAAATTGCATTTTGAAACAAAACACTGAGTTTACATCATCTTAACTATAAACTGTAAATTAGGTGCAATGGAAGTTACATTAGATCTTTATATGCTGCTTAAAGGTAAGACTTTCAAAGATGTCTAAGGAATTTAAATATCCAATTCCTATTAATTTTAATAGAAAGTTATAGTCAGCTCCCTTAGGTAGTTTCAAAAACTTCATCATAACATTCAAAAAGTTTCAAAAACTTCATCATAACTTCATCATAACATTCCGCATTATAAACCTTAAACCTATTCTGTCCTTAGAGAAATTCCCATAGTGTTCCGTAGGTTTGGATCAGGCTCTCATCACCTTTCCAGCCAGGGTCCTCAGTATAGGAGCAACAGGGCCGCAGCACAGAGGGTCCTCAGCATAAACGCACAACCATCTGTGATCATGTAATTCATAATTGCAATTTTCCCCCTAGAAACACAATGGAGAAGGCCTAGTGACCTGCACAAACTTAGAGACATCATCTACAACAAGCTCCGCCACAACCCAAAAACTTTGTAAACTTGCACTCCTATTTTTTTTTTTTTTTCCTCATTTTGGAAACATAACTCATTGGGTTCAAGAGACAGGCAGTTGCTAAAGGCCTCTTTGCACACGTGAAGAGGGCAAGTCAGGAGATCTTGTCAGATAACTTCGATGCTAGGAGAAAGATTAGAAAGAGGATATTATTTTATTTTATACTAAGGCTGCCAAGATCCTCAGATTGTTTATGTCAAAGGCAAAACCCCCAGTGCCTACGATGGCGCGGGAATTCCCAGCCCAAAATTCCCAGAGGTCAGAGAGAGCCCTTGGGTGCAGCTCAAGCCCTGCATCTTCTCCTACATCTCTTAAAGTGCTGCATCTTCTTCCAGTGAACCCTGGCCCACATCAGGGACATGTCCTCAAGTTCATGAGATGTTGGCACATGCTGCAGATGTTTGCCCTACCTCAGGGCCGTGCCATGGATGATCAGCGTGTGCGCTACTTAACGCATAATTTGAGGGAACTAATTAATCCTCCATCTTTGCAAAAGTGGATAAAGATTCTTTTTCCACATAAATCCTTGGAAGCACAAGTTAAACTTAAGTTTCTTTTATATGCAGGGTATCTTTAAGTTTGCTTTTTAATCGTAGGAACAATGCTGCTTGAGAGCCCAGGTGACATAATACTCTATATTGCAAAAAATGAGAAAATAACCACAGGTAATTTTAAACCAAACACAAAATTACATTAGTTGCACTTGAATTTAAAGCCAAATTTTGGATTAGGGCTCCATTTATTGGCAATTCTGGGAAAAGGTTTCAGTATAATCCCCAGTTAATGAAACCTTTGCTAGTGAATTTCCTTTGTCAACACTGCATTTAATGTGAGAAGTGCTTATACCTGCTAGATCATCAAAACCTGCAAAGCTAACAGACTCAACTGGAATGTAAAAAACAGGGAGGATTTTCATAAAACTTTAATAAAAGGTTTTGGCCTAGAATAGTGTAGGGTGATTCCTCTAAAAACAACTCTGCTATTACTATTCTCCCATTCCCAGATACTTTTTTTGCCATGAAAATTGACAGACAGCTATGCTAAAAATATATATATTGTAAAGTATTTCTTGGAAGTGTTGCACAAGTAAAAGAAAAAATCAATTGTACAAATCCCTAGAAACCTAGCCAAGCCAAGCCTGAGCTTTAGATCCTTTGAGTCCTTTGCAGTGGTTTTGGAGTCGGACAGATGCCCAGACACAAACAGGCTGGGCAGAGAGAAAGCTGATCTTGACCACTGCTAGCAGAAGGCAAGGTAAAAGAGAGGGACTGTTCAATTATAAGCCCTGCTGGGTTTCCCTCTGCATGTGCATGTACAGTACACGACAGGAGCACAACAGAAAAGCGATCTGACCTAATCTAATTCCGGCAAATCCGTTCTGTCCTGCCGCAGAAGCAAGTGCAGGTGCTGCCTGTGTTTTGCAGGGTATGGATAGCTGCATCCAAGGTATTTGAGCAAATCCACCTTTAATGAAAGAGCTGCGGAGCTGTGTTTTCCCTCGCGAGTTTGTGAGACTCCTGTGCCGAAGGTGAAGTTGTCGATTCCCTTCTTACGTATTTCACTGATAAAAAAAATCAGAAATGCTTATATACGAGGGCTCTCTCTGCTGATGGTGTTAATTACAGTTGAGAAAAAAGTGCCTCCTTTTCCAGGAAATTGAAGCAAAAATGCTTCTGAACACTGTTGCATGATTCTTGCTCCCACAAACTCGAAAACTGCAGTGATTTGCAGTGTCGAGGTTAGCCCAGTCCTGTTTTGTTTTCCTTTTTTCAGTGAAATGTGCCTTACACTCTAGCAGTCATTCCCGTTCTTGAACATCAGTCTAAACTCTAGGTATTCCCTTTCTCCTTATCATGTAGGAACCCTCTTGCCATAAGGATTTGGGAAGTGCTAGTGAAAGAGACTTTCAAAGAATCTTCCGCACCGTACGCAGCACGTGCTGAGAAAGCACTTTGGAAACTCAATTAATGCTTCCATGAACACAAGCAACGTGTGAACGTGCCTGTGGCTGTGTACTTCCCTATGAAACCTTAGAAGTAGGATTAAAGAAACTTTTGGTCAAGCAGGATGATTTCACTGAGAATGAAATGCTTTATTTTTCCTTTAAAATTTTAAGCTCTTCATTGCCACTGTGTTGATTTTGTCTTCACAAAAACTGGAATGCTCATAGAAACGGTATTGAAAATATTTTTAAATACTTGGGAAAAACTAATTTTGAAGTCCTACAAAAAATATTTGCAGTGGAAATTTTGTTCCCTTCATCCAGTCAGGAAACAGAAATACCCCGTATACATTGTACAGCCATTACAGCTGTTTGATGTGTGCCAAGAGCTACTCATAAATTAACTACAGACATAGAATTTTATAAATAATTTTGGTTAATAACTAGTCAAAATCTTCTCAGCAGCAATTCAACTGAAAAAAAAATGGAAACATTTGTTGGAAAATAAGGAATTACAAACTGCATCTCTAGCCTGACTTCTCAGTTATCTGGACAAGTATGCTGCATTCTGCCAAATGCATCCCGGATGACTGGTAAGAAAAACTTCTGCTCTATTTTCCTTCCCTTTTACTTGCCTCATTTCTGAACGAGTTTTTCATGACAGTACTGTCTTGTGGAATCTATAGGAGCAGATAGCAAAAGTTCTAGAAAAACAGAGGACCTACACTTCACTAATATCACTGGGGCAATCAATGCTCACCAGTCACAGACCTGGTGGCTCTCTGATTTCCCGCCACATCCCTTTTCACACTTACGCTTAGTCTCCATTTTCAAAAGCACTTAAACACATGCTTAAGTTTCCCCCTATCTATCCGATGTGCCTTAATAAGATGCCAGCCTGTGGTTAATGCTGAGCACTCTGAGTGCCTCTCTACAGAAACACTGTCCTGACTTTGGTGTGAAAACAAGATACCAGACGGACAAATAGCTCCATATTTTTTTTTCTGCTTCTGCTTTATTCAGCTGTAACTACTGGAGTGCAGCATTTTCTATTCTGAAACATATTCTGAAGGTTAAAATATCTTTATCTGAAGGATTTAAAAAAAAAAAAAACTACAACAACCAAAAACATTTTCTGAGGCTGACATTGAACTGTAGGTGGAAACCAAAGACAGGTCACCTGCAATTACGATTCCATTTGAGCATAATATCATGCTTATCTTCCTTTTTCTAGCCACAGCTACAGCAAAACAGTAGATTTCAAGGCCAGATTGATGATATATGCACCAAACTTCGTACATCTTCCTTGAAACACAGAATCACCCAAACACCTCTGAAAGCAGTTTGGCGTCAATGAATTTTGCCTGAGGGATTGAATTCCTGTTCAGAAGCATCACTTTCCTGGATGGTGAGAAACCAGCTCTATACCGTCCAGCAGCTAATTCTACCAAAGGTTAAAGGAAAATTATTACCTGATTTTTTCTGAAATCTAAAGGTTCCTAACAGCAGAAGTTTTCTTCCTTACCTTTACAAGCAAAGCTTTCTGTGGTGCAGTAGGCTAATTATAAATATTTTCTACAGCTTGAATATTCAGCAATAGGTTTGCCCTCTATATTGAGTTGTATTTGGGTGAATAAAGATAAACCTGTTAGTGAATTAAAAATGAAATGTTAAAATCAGATTACATCTCAAGAACAGATAGAGTTGATCCCTCAGAGGAGCTAATTTTCCAAAGTAAGAAATGTATAAGAAAAACTAAGAAGAATAATAGAAGTTAAAAACCTGCAAATGTTCCTTAAAAATAATTTATTACATTGGAAGAAAAAGATCCAAGAACACTATTGCACAACTGAGGATAGCAACTTTGGCTAAAAATGTGTTTTGACTCAGTGGCAAGAAGGAGGAAAAAATTACGAGCAGTACATAAATCCAGATACCGCAAGCAATGCTCACTCCAAAGTGTGAAAAAAATGATTAAAAAAGCCAAAGTTGCCCACCTGATCAGGCTGAGGGCCACAAAAATAGGTATAATAAGAGAAAACACAACATATTGCAGAACAAGATGGAAGGCATTGGAATTTGCAATAAAAGTGGTGAAATGGAAAAATAAACAGGTCTCATCTTTATTTTAGAGACACAGAGGGATGAAATCCTTTCCAGTGCATTTGTAGCCGAGAACACCTATTATAGACAAATACTCTCTACTTAGAGGGGTTGCACCCACTTTGGAAAAGGAGAGGCTGTGCAGGGCCACGTGCAGGAGCTGAGAAGAGACAGCGGCGCGGGGAGGCTGTTTGCAAAATGCAAAGCTTGAAGCCATGGAAGGGGGTCGCACAAAGAGGATAGGAGGGAGTGCTTTTGGGAGCCCACTGCCTTTTTGGCTGCTCTGATTTACTTCTCTGAGCTCTGGAATCAGTTGTGGACTGCAATGATTCAGCCCTCAGCATTTAAAAATGTTTATGACATTTTAAAATATTAAGATATATAATAGACCCAAATATAAGGTAAATAAATTTAAATATAATAATCCCCTCTTGCTTCCTGCTCATGCAAACTATGAAATCAGAAACTCAGGGACTGTTTGCCTGAAGAAAGAGAAACTGCACACATTTATGTCTACACAGAAGCCCAAGGATTTCTGTGTCCTGAGAAACATCTTGAGGCTTAACCCTATACTCCAAGGAAAGATTTTTGCTGCTGACTTCAACCAGTCCTCCTTAGGGCCCTGATCCAAAAGGCACACCAGCAACAGACCGTACGCTCAAGCACCTCAGTGAACAGCAGCACACAGGATTTGGCCAAGCAGGAGGCTAACTTTGAGCACGGCTTTAATGCCGAGTATCGTGGTCCCCTGCTTCGCTTGCGTTGCCCACCCTGGCTCCGTCTCCCCAGATGACGCTCAGCCTGACCCTTTGAGAGCAGCTCCAGCGTTGGTGTTTGTGCTGGCGTAGCCCCAGGTGCGGTGGGATCCTGACTCGTGACCGCGCTCTCCACACGCCACCATAAGGCACGAGAGCAAGACGTGCAGGTGCAGCATCGCGTGCGGGAAACACCAAGCGCAAAACGAGCGCAACTTGGCAGCTGGCTACTTTGGAGGCAAACATCACTTACTTACAAACGTTTAGAAGATATGCCGTGCTTTTCACTGAGGGAAGTTATGCTTAAAATACATAACATTGTATCAATGCATGGCGAAAAGGGAAGAGTACAGTCAACACTAAGAGGGGAAAAAAAAAGGCTTCTCAGAGACTGAGGTGCAAAATAGCTTTCTAAAAAAGAAATATAGACTTCAGCTTTCAGAATATCAAGTACTGTGTTTGACAAAAACATTTATAAGTATGCAATAAAGACCAATCTCGTGCTGTCAAAAAACAGAATAGATGATGCAGAATTTTCCTCTTCTGGGGTCGATAGCTGTTTACATTTCTCTCCTTTTTCCTACTAGGTATAATATGATATGAATCCTACGCTCCTCTAAATGTACTAATTCTTAAGGAATATTGTCCAAATACTTCAGAAGAAGAATTTTCAGCATAAAAGCTGCCTGTGAGTGGTTCACAGTGGCTAATTTATGTTCACAATAACAAGAAATATCTTTGGCTCTCCTTCCAGTTGAGGAAAACATTTTACACTGAGAAAAATAATAAACAAGAAATTATTATTCTTGGTTAGCTAAATGCTTCAACAGATTTTTTATCCTTATACCCAAGAAACTTTCAAGGCTCACTGACATTTATATACATGTTCATAAGGTTCAGTTTGGCCAAAGGAAAGAAGCAAAAAAAAAAATCTGTTTTTTCATGTGATATCATTCAAAGTTAAATTTGTTTTAAAATCTAATTTTTACTTCTGTAACCATGATTCAGATTCATTAAAGAGAAGTTAAAACAGAAACATTTCAATAACTGTAGCCACATCAGCAGGACAAGGCAGGAAAGCACTCTGAAACCTTTCATTTTCTGATTTCAGGATGGACATTGGATTATTTTGGATTAAATTTGCATAGCGCATATTTGATGACAGTCAAATCATTTTTTTTATTATTATTATTTAGTTTCAACATCTGACATGAATAATTCTGCATGCAGACTACACAGCCAGGGTGAAGTTCATTCTTGAACTAAGGACTAGCATAAAGCCCAAAACCCTCTGATATAAAGACCTAGACTTTTACAGTTCAGCCCACATAGCTATGTGTTACACAAAATTTAATCATTTTTAAAATTATTTTCAAAGAAACAAAGCACAGAGCATATTTTTTAAAATGAAAGATACTGTTTGTAAAAGTATCTTCTTGCTGTGCTCAACATTGAGTTCAACAACTTGAGCTAATGCTCAGAACTAAGAATGTTCTCATAAGCACCTAAAGAAGTGGTTTATGCAACTAGTTGAAAAGAACCTATTTAGTAATGTGAAACCTAAGCCAAATTCCAGCTTTCTTCTCTAGTGAAGAGAAGAAAAAAATCTTGCATCCCTTTCTCCCAGCACATAAAAGGGCGCAAATAAGCTTTCATCGCTTTATATTGTGGAAATACAAATCATTCCTTAAAGGTGGATTTTCCATCCATATTCAGAAGTGTATAACATCTCCATTGCATATTATGCAGCTATTAGAATATTGAATAAAGTCATTGTCCACTATTTACAATTTCAGAAAGAGCATGAAGTATTGCCCACTTTTTTTTTGACCAGGCTAGTGGGTAGAAGTGGCTTAAAGTAAAACAGAAATACAAACAAACCCTGGAAATTCTCTTTGTGAGACCTGAAAATCTTCATGGAGAGTTCAGAATAAACTTATTTTATTTTCGCTACAGTGTAAATTTTTAGAATCAAAATAATATTAAAACCAAGACAGCTTCCAGTCTAGAAATACATTCTTCCAGAAAAGAAGACTTCATATTACAACAATAAATATATTAAAACATTGAAAAATGACAGAATATATTAATAATTATTACATACACTTTCATCTTTGAGATCTTTTTTTAAATAAAATTACTTTCCTGTGAAATATTTTAACTAGCTAAAAAATATAAAGTAAAAATGAAGGCAAGTTGAATTACAGCTGCTACAATTATTAAGGGCCAGACTGTCTGCCACTTTGGTCCCATCAGGTAGTATCTGAATTCCTTAAGTAATCCCACTGAATCCAATGGGAAAGCTCACAGACTAAGGTACAGCTATTGTGATTAACAGTGGCAGAATCTGACCTTAAGGTCATTTTAATAAGCATTTGGGTGACTTGCTATTTCCTAAGGACCTCTTTTTATAATGCATTCCATAAAAATAAGCTCTAAAAAGATACAGTTTCTCCTGCTCTAATATTGCAGACATTTGGAAATCCTGATGAGAACAAAATGCTGCTTACTTGTCACCATGATGGCAATACCCAGGAGAACATCTGCACACCAAGGAGGGCCGTATAAATTACAACACGAATGTGTCCCCCGTGGGTCTGTCCTTGAACTGAGCTGGCTTTTCACTGCTGACAAGCCAAGACCGCAGGTTTGCCACTGTCTCCTTAGCCTGAACATCACAAAATCCCCTACCTGGCCAGCAGAGATTCGCTCTAGAGAGACTGGAATAATAAAGAATACAGTGGAGGAGGATCTATTAGATCATTTTTTTCATCACCATCATCATCCCAGGGAAGATTGTTCCCAAGAACTTTCTCAGTACTTTGCTTAGTTCAGTTTAAATGCCTCTACAGGCAAAGCAATACAGGCCAAGACTGAGAAGTCTGGCAAAACCGCATGGAGAAACTTACACTATTGCACTGCAAGCCAGAGCGCGTTAGCCCAGGCATCTAAGAGTATGAAACCTCCTGACATTTTACACAGTAGATTTGCTTTAGCTAACATGAGTCCTCAGCATGTTTGCAGCAGCGCCAGGTCTGTGAATGCCGCACATATCTTTAGCCCCAGGGCTGCAACAGGGAATGCCCACACACAGCGCGGAGCAGGACTCTGCACTGACACCAAAGATTTATGTAAAACCCCCAGGAAAGCATGAAAGATGCATTTAGCCTTCAATACCAAGAAGCAAAGAAGACACTAGGACACAAACTGAGCTGCAGCACAAACTGCGTGACTGCATGACCCAGGCATTAGCTGCGCCGGGTGCAAGGCTCTCCTAAAGCAAGCAAACACCCACCGCACAGAGACATATTTCCAGATGGGAACCTACTCCATCCTGATGGGTAACAATAACCCCCTGTGACATTGCTGCCAGCCTACTGAAAGAGCGTATTGAGAGGAGCAGGCAAGAGACAAGAGAATCAAGGTCAATTGACTATTGGTCAATTAAAGATCAGTTAAAATTAAAGAGGTTGTTTCAGTGCTCTGCAGAAAATGATGACACTGAAGTCCATGAGAATACTTCTGGGAATTCAGTGGAGCTAAGATTTCATTCCGTGCGCCCAGCTCTCCCGGAGAAGAGCACAGAAAGGCACAAGGACTCTGAAAAATTCACTGCTCCATGCTGAGCTCAGCATTAACCTACTGGGGGAGGAGGATATGGTCTGCTTTGCAGGGCAAAAGCTTTCTACTTTAGAAAATGCTGCAGGCCAAGAACAACACGGTCTTGCAGCAACTCCGTCACCCACTGCTTCCCCCTGCCTGGAGCATCTGCAGTCCCGGGCAGACCTACAAGGGATAAAGCAGGACCCAGGCATATCCTTTCCCATCTCATATTTTTGTGTGTAAACCTCAATGCTGATTTTTTTTAACTTGCTTCTGTTTATCAAGCTACTTTCTGCTTGTTTTCATGAATAAATTTATATCTGTGATTCTATGATTCTGAGGTAAAATTAACACACAGTAATGTCCAACTCTTCTTTAAGTACCAATTTAAAGTTTTACCATTCCAACAAAAAGTCTTCCAAATATCTTATGTAAACAGAGCTTGCTGATACTATTTTGACAATGGGAGATACAAACGTGGGCTATTCCCTTTTCGTTATCGTCTAGCTGTTGCCTCTGTGTAATAAGAAGTACCATATGTCTCATGGCCTGATCTGTCTGGCATAGCAGAAATGGAAAAGGCGCAAACCAACCGGTGCTATTGCTGAAAAAGTACTTCAGGTCTTGAGTGCAAACTGTAATATCCTACCGAGATTAATACTAAGCATGCCAGGGTTATGGGTATTCATTATTAAGCTTCTGGGAAAACAGAACAATATATCCTGATAGTTTTAAATACATATTAGATCCTCTGAGTCACTGCTGATTACTCAGGCTCTATTTCTATTACTGTATTTCAGAATGATCCAAGAGACAGCATTTGGAATTTGTAAAGTTAAATGAAAAATTGTGGAAAGAAAAAAAGAAAAAAAACAACTCTTGTACCCTTAAAGAGGACACTTAAATGCTGACTGTGACAGAGATCCAGCAAGAGATGGGACATCGTGTGAAAGCAATGAGCACAAGATAACTAGCAATAACTTTGAGCTGACCCACAAGTATCAGCTACCAAACAATGTTCCCAATCTTGCACAGATTGTATTTCCCACGATGGGAAGTAAAAGCTCATCGTGTTCTGCTCAAGCGCCTGATTTGTTTTGGTCAGAGGAGCAGGAAGCTAAATATTTCTAGCAAACATAGATATTTCCAAAGTCCTCTCTAAAGTCTTCTCTTGTATTGGCTGTGGAAGGGCAAGAGGAACCCGGCCTGCCACACTGAGAGTGCAAACAGATCTCTGAGCAGGTAGGCAGGAAAGGGTAAATGACTTAGCCAGCTTTTCTTTTGTCTTACAAAGCTGTTTCTTGAGACAGGGAGGAAAGGGAGGGGAATGGAGAAAAACAAAACAGCTCTTACATGAGAGCCCTTAGCAATCCACCTGCATTAAGAAAAGGGGCCAGCTGAATTCAGAGAAATAGCTTAACACATAAGAAGAATTACTGGGCAATTTATGTTAAGCAAGATTATTTTTAATGCATATCAGAGTAGCACTTTATGGCCTAGCTTAGATTGCTAGGTACTGGAAACACACGTGAGAAGAAACAGTGTCTAGGAGTTAATAGTCTCGGTAGCCAAAATGGAGTGAAAGAAAATGAGTATATAAGGCCAGTTTTGCAATTAAGCAATAAAAAAAGCAGCTTAGGTAGACCTTGTGTGAGTGGCTTAAAGGAGCCTAAGGAAGCTCACTCATACACCATTTCTGAGCATGCTCTTCCAGTGCACCCTTTTTGGGTGCTATGGCTATTGTTAGGGTACCTGAATGTTAGTCCTTTGTGTAGACCCAGTTCTATTGAACAATCTTTTCTGGCATGCAACCACCTAGCTGGTCATAGCAGCAATGCGAAGATAAAAAACAAACAAAAAAAAATGATTGTCTTGTCTGCATTTGACATGCCCCAAGCATAACCTTGCCTAGCACGATGCCTGAGGCAGAGGGCATGCCTTATGTGCACCCTGCAGGCTGTCAGAACAGAAGAAGTCTACGAGAGCTTTCCTCCTTAGTGGAGGTGGCTAATTAACCACCACAGCTTCAGGCTCAGAATTCAACAATTCTGAGAAAAAGAAAACAAAACAAAACTCCCCAAAAGAAAACGTTTATTAAAGAAAGGATTACTCTAATGAACCAGAGAGTTCATCTGTGTTTATACAACTGATCATCAACTAGAACTTGATTCCTGCATTATCTTGAGCTTAAACAAAACCTTGCCAGTGCAATGGGCTGAGAGGAGCAAACCTGGCTGGCTAGAAATCTCCCTTCATCTTCTCCAGCATCCTTGGAATCACTTCCAGGATCTCCATCAACAGATGGTTGAGTCTTCTGAGGAGGTATTATCTGGGACCCCTGGACAACTGTTTATGTGCTAGCTCCTAAAGAAAAGGAAGAAAAGAAAAGAAGAAGTAAAAGGAAAAGAAAAATAAAAAGAAGAAAGTCCAAAGCAACCCTGGGTTTAATGTTTCTCAAAATCTCAGCCTGGAAATTGCACAGGGGTATTGAGTCAGCACAGAGCCCCACTTAGCCCTCAGTCAGATCTGCATACAGCATTCCTTTCTATGTTTACAGCTGGAAAGAAATTGAATTACTTACATAGTATTATTTTAGTATAAACGAACAGGAAGACTTGACCAAAATTGATGACCCAGCGGGTGTTGCCCCTCCCTGCCTGTACTGTATATGCAGAGCTTTCTAGACTCCAATTTATTGGTTTGTCAGAAACTTCAGTTATTTTCATCAAGTTGAGTTTTACATTAAACATTCCTCCACTTAATTGGAACCATGCGGATACATTTGGGCAGCATCCATATTCCTGCTCAAATAAAAGGGGTACTTTGTTACAAATTCAGCATACTTTGCTGTTAAATTATATTTTGCTAGCAATTACAATTAAATATGAAGTTCACACTTAATAGCAAACCTTGTAATCATGTGGGAGTAGTTCTCCTTCCGTGAACTTATGCGTGGGTGGGAGAAGGGAGAACCCTATTGCCTCATTTTAATAATGAAATAAACAGCTCTCCGGATGAGTAATTCAGGGATTTTAAAACGGGGCAGTGGCAGGATGGAAATTGCTTAAGAAGCTTATTTAACCCTCTCACCTGCTACTTCTAGCTCTGTCCAGAATTACGCACCAACTACAGGCAGACAGGAGCAGAATTGTGAGATTTCGGAGGGGATCAGTGAGTGGGGCAAGGGATTGTGTCATGTCGGGCTTTATTCTTGCTTTTAGCCCCATTGTGAAGGGGGAGGCTGAAGATAACAATGTCACATTTGCAGAATTCTTCTAAAGGTCTTTTTACATCTTTTTTTTTTTCCCTTGAATTCTGAATTATAATAACAACAGTTCTCTCAAATAGTTCCACATTTGTGGCATTTGCCCTGGAAAACAATTAACATTCTTCTCTAAAATGAGATTTCATTTTAAATTTCATTTGTGGTTTTGTATTTTCATATGTGTTCATGTTACCCATATGTATGCTTAGTATGAAAAGGCACCAAGACGAAGAGGAAACATTTGCCATGGACAAGAAGATAGAGTACTTCAGTCAGTACTAAGCAGGCCCTTAAAATTTTAAAAATGGAGTGTGAAGTACTGCAACCATCACATGTTATGGCAGTATATCCCTGAAACATGTCTTTACTGACATATCAAGGAATTATGGAACACAAATGTCAAAACAAAGAATGAAATATAAAACACTGCAAACTGAAATTTTAAAGTCAATTTTTCTTTTTTTTTCTGTCAAAAGGTTTTAAAATGCATTTTTACATGATAATTTATGAGAAAATCTAAAGGACTAGTTCTGAGGAGACACCGGGATGAAATCTGCCTTATTAAAACAAAGCAACCTCAAGACTGGGCTGACAAAAATTCCCGTCCACTCAGGCTAATTTCTGAGTCATCACTCACTCTTGCTGTCTTGTGAATGAGCAAAATTTCTGCATTGTCCATTTAGAGAGATCTGGAATTCGCCCTCTGGGTGCAGTGGATAGTGCCCAGCTATCGCCATCCATCGTCCAGCCTCAGGCATGTCCTGCTCCCTGCCTGCTAGGTCACGCTCGGTGTATTTGAAAGACAACTCCACGCTCGCCCAGCTCCGAAGAAAAGCGGATGACAAGGCTGATGCTGTGTCAGCAACTCGGAGAAACCCCCCTTGCTGATGATGGCAGCGGCTCGTGTTTGTGGTTACCCTTCAGTTACGAACTGGAGAGGCCCACATATGAGGCAGACTGCGGGGATAGGATTTACGTCCCTGGACACACTGCCTCCACACCGAGACCTGTAGTGCGTTCCACAGAAATCTGCACTGGGAATCGCTCCCCTGCAGCAGGGAATTTCACAGTGTTTTCCTCATTTAACCCACACGTGGATCCGGTTTCCTTCCACCGCCGTTGTTCTGGCACAACGCGTGCAGAGAAGCTAGCGCCATGCCGAGGGAAACCACGGAGTCCTGCAGGACGCAAGGGATTGAACAGCTACGGGATCTGGAGAGAACAACGTCCTACAACACTAGCACCGCATTGCTGATATTGCACTGATAAACCCATAAAGTTTTCTTTGAAATATTTGGGGGGTCCCAAACCAGTTCATACTCATAAACTCGTATGTTATACGATTTAGCACTGTGTTTCTCTCATCACTCTACCCTTTAGTTGGAGTTTCATTTTAAACTAAGAGAAATTGGTCTTTCATCTTTATACTGGGCCTTTTGTAGAACAATCCCAAACAGGACTGCCCAGGGAGCAAATCAAACTTTGGAATCCGTGCTGGCTTATTTTGAAATTGCCTTCTTAAACATCCATTATGAAGTCCCAACTGGTCACAGAGGACTTCTTTAGCCAGTATATTATAGGTTGTTTCAGAAAAATTTGCAGTGCCTTGCTCCAGCTCACACTTTCTCCTCTGGTGGCCGGACTTCCCTGAAAACAAGAAACACCAGAAAGCAGCAGCTGAAGAGACATAAAGAGAAATAGGCCACAGAGCCTGAAGTGCTGTGGTTCTCTCAGAGCTTGAATTCAAGTCTCGAGGCCTCTGTAAATAGGCCAGAAAAGGTTCTATGCAGGAGACCATAGTCTGCACTGAAAAATGTCTATCTCATGTGCCAAGAGATGATTTTGGCTCTTTAAACAAGCCTCTTTCAACAACACATATTCTCATCTGTGTATCTTTAATAAAGGTATAATTTTTGTCATATGCTCTAATGAATAGCATACAGCTAAACAGTACATAGAAGACTGTAATTCTATCTGGGAGTTTGTTGACATTGATAAACCACTCTCTTTTGCTCTTGTGGTTCATGTCATTACAGCAGCTCAATAGGATTACAGTCCTATTAGGTATAACTGGTTATAGACATTGTATCATATAGTAAT
Organism: Tinamus guttatus; assembly: GCF_000705375.1. Next base: position 53,597 of record NW_010577078.1, on the reverse strand, counting down.
GACTCTATGTTTTATTAAAGGGATGTTTTGAGTTTAAATGCATAACTGAAAATCCTCATCAATGGTCTGATAATACTGTATTAAAGCTTATCTTTATTTTTCACTTATTGAGTGGATTATTTTTTTAAGATTCCTCATCTTGGGAAATGAAAATATCTTAGTTGTTTTCAATTTTATCTATACTGAGGGACTGAAGCACTTCCCCTGTAAATTTGTAGCATCACTGCTTTTATAGGATGTGAAAACCAGAACATTATATTCCCCCTAAAGGAAAGTGAACCAGACAAGTCTAGTTATTTCATAGTTTAAACTGAGTTAAACAGATGTGGACAAAAGCAGACAAACAGTGAAAACTGTGGTTTTTACATTTTTTTCCCATTTCCAAGTCTTAGCAGTGATAGCAGTGACACAGCCAGAGATTGTTTAAAATACATAACCATCACGTTTTCCTTTAATTTAATTATAATTAATAGATTGGCCATTCCACACGTGCATTTCCCTCTAAATGAAGCTTATACTGAGACACATTTCCCTAGTTATATCTGCATTTTAAGCTATAGATTCTATCTGAATGGAAGCTTTCATTCTTCTTCATTTTATCCCCAGTTAATTGGATCTCTTTCATTTTTAAAAATGATTTAAAAAAAATTTCCCAGTGTGGCCTAACTCTACTCATTGCCATTTAACTCCGAGAGGAATAACTGTTAATCAGTTTATTAAAGTCCAGACGTTCTAGGCAGGATAGAAATTACTAAGTGCTTCTGATTGGAACTTTATTTTATTTGTACAAATCATTAAAAATGAGTCACATCACTACCTGACACATCAGAGACATCATGTCTGATGTACTGTTCTTTGGCCCTGCTCAGTGTGCTCTGTAGGAAGGTTATTATCTGTAACACCCTGCCTATTAGATTTCCAGGTTTCACTTTTTTTGCATGGAGTAAACACTTAACAGTACCGTCAGGAAAATCATGGGGACCAGTTATGACAGACCACACATGCAGAGTGACACAAAAGAGACTGCTGCTACACTTCTTCCCCTTTCCACCTGTGGCTTTAGTGAGCTGTTGCTCATCTAACGACAGGCCACCAGATTGGGATGACTCACCAGTGTCCCCAGCTGCTTTCCCTCTTTCTCTAAGGCCATGGTTATACAGGGGGGGAGAGTGGAAGTGCTCATACTGTCTCCGTCAGCAAAGTTCGGAGGTGAAATTAGAGGGCAACAGACTGCGGAAGCTCTTCTGCTGGATCCTGCATGCTCTGAACCATATTCTGGAGGCTGTACGGAAGCTAACAGTGAAGAGGAGATGATGTCTGTGATGTGCCCTCTCTGAAGGAAGAGCTAGTGTTTTGAGTCCTCGAGATGCTCATACAAATACCCTGAGGTGCCTTGTTGATCTCTTTAATCTTTTCCTGTCTAATCTCATCTGTGCACTTATTTTTTCTTGGTGCAAATTCATGCAGGAGGATAGCTTCACACCTTTTCCATGCTTACTTCCAGCATCAGGTGGGGCAGCCATTTAGCTGGATGGCTTGTGCTTAGGCACAACAGAATAAAGGCATCCATTACTACCCCTTTTTTGTTGTTGTTTTCTTCCTTACAGGCTAATACTTTTGTATGAGGTTTTTTTTCTCTCCAGAACTCTGATGGAAACTTGAGTTCTACAAGGTTGAGTTTATCACACCGTAAGAAGAGAAAGATAAGTCTGAGAAAGAAGAGCTCGACTGTTTTTCATCTCAAGTTCTATATCAACCCTGTCAGGAGATATTGGGGTAAATCAGCCCATTTAGCCCAGGCTGAGGTAATTTTAGACTGCACTCTAAAATAGAAACACTGAATGTTAACTTTCAGCATAACCAACCTTCTGGCTATAGCCGACTATGGCCTGCTCTGCAGTAGAATCTATTTGCAGGCCCGAGAGTTTTACCAGCAGTGTTTATACCCAGCTGACATAACTGAGACCTCTCAGTTGAACCTTTTGCTGGTATAAGTACGTTTACTAGAACAGCTGATTTAATTAGTGCTGCGTTTCTTCTCTTCCCAGGCCCTTAGCTGAAAAGCTACATGTGCAAAACATGTAAGTGCAGACAAGGGGGCTATGTCTGGGGAAGATGTTCAGGGGCCCGTAAGAGCTTCCAGTGCTGACCGGGTGGGAGTGAAGGGCCTTGAAGCCGTGCAGCAACAGCACACCATGCAACAGATAGATGCCCAGGTAGATGCTGGGCAATGTCCAACAGTGACCAAAAATTCTGTGGTGGGATTTAGGACTTTTATAGGTGCTTTTATGGAAATTCTCCAGAACAAAGGCAGAAGAAAGCAGAGCACAGCTACCAAAAAAGCTAGTTTCCTGGTGATTCAAGATGCCCAAACCCTCTCGCTTAGTGTGTGTACTAAATTCTCATTAACCTTAAAAAAATCAAAATGATCAGAACTTCAGTAGGGTGCCTTCCCACTGAACAGTCATCCAAATACTACTTATTTAATCTATACAGACTTTTCCCTATATTCACACCCGACATTTACTATGGCTCCTGAGAGAACGATGTAGGAGGGAAGGGGAAAAGATATGGGGAACCAGACTGTATTGTCTCTAGCAAATTGTTAATAAAATTGTCAGCTAAGTAATTAAATAATCTTCACTGTAATTATAACACAGAAAGGACATAACTTGATTCCAGCTGGAATCTGCAACACAGACAACTTTTTTAAAAAAAAAAGTATGTATTTTTTTCAAGTTGGCTAATTTGATCTGTAGTCACTGAAAGAATAAATTTGGAAGACCACCAGGACACTTTTACAGTGTCCCTTTTGTAAATGTAATGGCGCTTTAATGGAAGTTACACTGTATACACACATAAACAAGAGAATTAGTGTATATCAGTTATGATAATATATTCTGCTGAGTATTGAAAAATTACTGGAAAACCACTTAATAACGATGCAATGTTTTATAATTCTGTCAGTTTAGTGATTTCCTTCACTAAAGGAAAACCCAGTCGTACAGTTAATTTCATTGAGTTGTACTCAGTGACTCTTTCTGTATATATAATTGCTCTTAATAGTTATGTTGTTTGTGATTGCATAAATGGTAGTATAGAACATACCCCCCTCTGCTCTGCCAAAACCTCAAAGATATGAGATAATTCTGGTATTTAAGGCAGGCAAAAGAAAAAGCTGTAGAGAAGATTTTTGGTATTTGTTTTCTAAACTAAAACTTTAATTTTACCCTGGTGTGAGGAAGGCTGCTCATAAAACTATACAAATACTCCATTAATGAAACAAATTTCCAATAACACCAGGAGGATTAGGGAGATATTTTAAGACCATTGCAGACAGATATTTCTTAGCAGCTCAAGGTTAACGAGAGTGAATAGAGTCAGAAGACCTCCATCGTCTGGCCTTGGCTCTGTCAGGCATATGTGATTTCTCATCTGTTTGGGTCCTTTCCTTCTGCCATTTTTTTCTTTGTTTTCCACTTAAAGTATCACTATTTCAGTACAGCTACAAATAATTTGCTTATCTTAAGATTGGCAAACGAATCCCTCTATAAAAAAATTAATTGGGAAGCAGCACCTGAAGACAGAGCAAGGCAGACTCCAAGCACAGATCTACTCCATGTGTCTAGCTATGAGGGTTGCTGGGCCCTGTGTTTTGCAGCCAGCATTGCCCAGCATAACCAGAGCAGCACTCCCACCTCAGAGGGTTACAGTGGATCGTGATCTTCATCAGGGCTGCGTCTACCCTGCACCATATGTATCTCAGCCTTCATCTGGAGAGTTTCACTCACTGGATTATTTTGAACTCCACCATCCAGATGAAGCAGCCCTGCCAAGTTTCCATGCTTTTTTTCCCTCTGTTTTGTACTTGGCTGCCTGTGTCTCCACTAACATCACTGAGATAAGTGCAAAACTCAACCAGCTTTGCTTAACTTTCGGGTCATAATGAAGCTTGGATTTTTTTTAATAAGATCTGTCCACAAAGCCTGGAAGTAGATACAATAATTAGAAATACTGTCCCATGAAGTACATGTCTGGCTGCCAGCACGGTAAAGTTAAAAATAAAATAAAATAAAATAAAAGGACCAGAAAACATGGAAAACAGTAATCAAAGAGTTAAGATCTTACCTGTTCTGCATTTTGGAGGGTCATTTCTTTTCCCATATTTAGTGAACTCAGTATTGTGCATTTTTCCTAGGAGTATAGACATTTGTGGTTTTTGCTTATATTATATATTGCTAGCATTAAATATAACTCCAAGTCCTACCAGCTGTTTTGTACAAAGACAGGTATCCAGTTTGGATTCCTTTATTATGAAGGAGAGGAGCAGCACAGAGGGTAAAGGGGTTGGAGGAAGGAAATTCCCCTATTTAAAGTACACCATCCTGCATAGAGAGGAGCAGCACAGAGGGTAAAGGGGCTGGAGGAAGGAACATGCTGTGGAAGAAGTGGGAAAATGTTTCTATTTTATCAGGTATTTTCTTTACAAAAAATTAATTTGGCAGGACTAATTAAACTTCAGGCCAAATGTGAAAGAGTTAGAGCACCTTTCAAAGAGCACGAGCAAAGGGTCCAACTGCCTTACTGAAATCTGTATGCTATTCCTTCCTAAAAAAGTAGGGCTAGGTACAGCACCTTACCTTGCGTGTGTTTTGCTTGCCTTCCAGCACAGCTTAGTGGCCATGTGGGTCTGCGGTCTTATGGTCTGCAAACTGGCAGCACAATCGCACCTATGACCAGCTCTTAAGGGGTAAAATGGTGCATTTAGGCCAGGATAAAAGGGCCATTTGGGATTGCGTATGCACTGTTTTTAAGCACTGATCATGACTTTGGTCTCCTTCCACCACTGCTTTTCATTGTATACGTTTCACTAATGGAGCAAGTCTACATCTTTCCCTGTGGGAGTTTCTGTTTCTTTGGGGTTTTTGTTTGCATGTTTGTTGTGTGTGGCAGGAGAGATCTTCACTATTTTGACTCAGTTTGAAGAACAGAGTCTGATATTAGTGGCTGCTACTCAGACTGTAACATTAAAATAATTTAAAAAAATGAGAAAACCAAAAGTCCTTTAACTTGTGTTTCCTCTGCAGCATGCTAAGGCAGGACTACTTAATAGTTGACTTGTATCAAGGTACAGGTAGCCTGTGCATTAGCTGTGTTCTGAGCAAGAGAGGTACAGAGACATCTGAGCCCGTCCTCATAGGGCTTCCTTTATAGCTGCTGAGAAGCAGCTCATTATACCCATCATTTAAAAAATTTATTTAAAAATTCCATTCTTTTCCACTGACAATAAGGAGTGTCATAGACAATAAGAGATTGGATCAAACCTGGTTTGAAGTCAGAAATAGGACAACAAGGGAGAGATCAGGGCACTTACCAGAAGGAAGCAGACAGCAGCTCTGGCATTTTGTCCCTTGGAGTGCTTAGGCATTTTACTTTAGACAGTTATTGAGGAAAAAAATCAAACAGTATCCCAAGAAAATGACTTAGACATCAAGGATGAAACCTCTCTCCCCAGTTCTAGTTCAGGACTGTACCCACTAAACACCTCTCCTGCCTCTTCTCCTCCCTGCCCTGGGATTTTTGTATTCCCAACTGCACAGCTGGGGACCTTCATCAGAGATGAACATTGATTTTAGCTATGCAGACAGACTAAAAGGCCTGGATAGTTCAAAAAGAGATCAGGAGAAATCAGTAGCACAGAATACACCAAACGGCTAATAAAATCGACATGCATTTGCTAGAATAAAAATATAGCCAAGTACTGCATATTTAAAACTGTTAAATTCCTAGAATTTTTAAGCACAAATGAGTGTGGAACTCAGTTACACAAGTATTATTAAAGTCAAGCAATCAAGGGGTATAGGGACAACATGAACATCTGCAAATACAAGTACCTCCTGCCCTCCTTCAGGGATATCGTGCTGCCTTCTTGGCAGGGGGAAAGAGAAAGGGAGGGGGAGAGGGAAAGATTTTTTTTTGCAAGTGCATGCAGTAAAGGATTCAGAAAATGAAACAATTATATCTTCCTAGAGCTTCCGGGAAAAAAAAATCAGATTAGGGTGTATTTTTCCTTAAATAAACAAAGCAAAAGTTGCACAACAATAGATTTATCCTTTATATCTGTACAGGTTTCTGTGAAGTATTAGACTAATACATTTTGTGTTTTTGCAGCTGCTTGAGAGTATGAAAATACTATCCTAATCTAATGGAATCATTCTCTTGAAATACAGCTATGACTAAGATAAAACTTTAATTTGACTGCTTGATGAAAATGTTTGTTACTCTCTTGATTTTATGCATATAAAAATCAGCTCATGTTTAAAACCGTATTTGTTTAATTTTTCTGATTGTTGTAATGTTATTCTAGCATGTTATACTCTAAGTAAGAGAAATTTACTTAGAACTGCTTATTGATTTTTTTTTTCAGTTGAGTGTAATTTCTTGAGATTGTTTTAACATTGCCTTTAAGACCTGGCTATTTGAAATCTATAGAGCGTACTAAAATTATCTTGCAATAACCTTGCTGATTTTCTTCGTGAGATTTCTCCTAGGATCCAAAACTTTCCAAAAACGCTATTTTCTTCCCTAATGTCATTTTTCTGATGATAAGAGCTAATAGACTTCCAAAATCTCTTCTCAGAGCATGTCCAGGGCACTTACTCCTATCCTGTCCCCAGTTTTATGAATTCTCTCAGGTCTTTTCAAGCAATTTTCACCAGAATTCTGTACAAAATTTAATTGCTCAACAACTAGAAAGGAGCTGGCTCCCACTTTCCTAGGCTATTCAGATACCCCAAACTGCCCTCAGACCTGGGAACTGCTTCAGCCAGAAATGGGAAAAGATCAGAAACCATTAGGAACAGGAGGGACATCATATGCATAGGACTTTGATAGAGCTGAATACAATTAATTCACAATCCAGTTACAAGCCACCTCGCCATCTGCATGAACCTGTTTTAGGAAAATAAAGAGGTCATGTACTAACACACTTCCAAACCCAAAGATGATTAAGGGACTGGAGCATCTATCGTATGAAGAAAGACTACATGAGCTGGGCCTGTTTAGTCTGGAGAAGAGAAGATTAAGAGGGGATCTGATCAACATGTACAAATACCTGAGGGGATAATGTAAAGAAGATGGAGCTAAACTCCTCTTGGGGGTGGTCAGTGACAGGACAAGGGGTAGCGGGTACAAATTGAAACACAGGAAGTTCCACCTCCATGTGAGGATAACTTCTTTCCTGTGAGGGTGCCAGAGCCCTGGAACAGGCTGCCCAGAGAGGCTGTGGAGTCTCCTTCTCTGGAGATCTTCCAAACCCGCCTGGATGCCACCCTGTGCCACGTGCTCTAGGTGATCCTGCACATGCAGGGGGGTTGGGCTAGATGATCTCTAGAGGTCCCTTCCAACCTCAACCATTCTGTGATTCTGTGAAACCCAAATCCTGCTGTAGTCATGCTGCAATCATATGTCTGTTGTTGGCATTACTTATGAGCTTACAAAACTGCAGAATGATGGTAAGTTATGTGCATTCGGAAGATTCCTCACTGCATATTCTGTAGATAAAATTTCTGTTCCATCATTACTATTAGACTGTGGTTTTGTATCCACCAAAGAGCCATCAAAGAACAGGATCACAATACATATTTCTAATGCAAAGCAGCTCATATCCTAAAGAACCTCCAGTCTAAGCAGATGAAACATATAGCAGGAAAAAAAAAAAAAAAACAGCATTAACATACTTCTGTAGCTGCTGAGGTGAGGGGCAGATTTGCTCTAGGTGTTACAGTAATCAGTGGCAAAGTCAGGAAATGATCCAAGCCCAGAGTCCCAGCCATTAAACCATGCTGGCTCTCTTGCCATAGAGAAAACCAGGAACACGCCAGAGATGCAAAGCAAACACCAAGCAGTGGAATAGGCCCCTAAAGTATCTTGTTCCCTGGAGAGAGGTTAAAGTCTTGCAGTACATATAAACACCTGCCTAATGATGACAGAATAGAATTTATTGCTTTAAGCAACAAAAATGCCTCAGAAATAAGACACTGGACTTAATACTGAAATCATCCAAAACTTACCACATGTTGCAGTTATCACAAACTTCAGGTGAGCAGCCTGAAACATCTGCAGTGCATGTACTATCTGGTGAACACCAAGGCACAGCTCATACAAACTCTGCCCCGGACCCTCCAGAGATTGTAAAGTAGCTGAGACATGATAGACTCGAAAGAACACCTCACTTAATGAACTTCTGCCACCAGCTCGGCACAGCAACTCCAGCTGAACCACTGCCAAATGCTTACACTGCACACCCTCTTCTTCAGTTTATCACACTGTTCGGTTAGTGAAAACACATTTTGGAGGCTGGGATAATAAGCTTGAACAGAAAGCTTAACACAGACCTGCTGCATCTTTTCCTTGGGGAAACAACTATCTCATATAAGCAGTTTAGCCATAAAGTGTTTCTGAAAGAAGAATATGAGGCTTCAAAATTATGTTAATCAAATGCAACATTTTAAACAAACAATAAAACCTTCTAATCCCTTTTGATACATCCACATGGTTGAAAAACAAAGCAGCTGTACCATAACCAACATCTGTTGGAACAAGTAGTATCAGATCATCTGCTGCCCGTAAAGAAAACAAGGTCTAAGTAGATGTAAACTTGGTATGAAAAGGACAGTTCCCATTAAAGCCTGTATGCTATATCAGACAATGATTTTAAAGGCGAGTCACTGTAATTTATATATTGGCTATAATAGGATTAAAAGCCCAGTGTCCAACGAGCGGAAGAGCCTACATTGCAGTCATCTGATATTGCTCGATTTCTTTCTTTCCTTTTATGAAAAGCATTTTTGTGGCTTTTTATTAATAGAAGATATGATTGAGTTGGTTGCTCTTAAATGAAGATTGTTAATTATGCAGGTTGAGGAGGAACTGTATTTACAGATCATAAATTAGGTGAAAATGATCCATGTTTGTTTAATTTTGTTCCTTCTTCTCTGGACAGAAATACGTATTTTATTATCTGGAGCAACTGGCAAATATTTTAAAACACAGTCTTTACAAATTACAAATTTAGCTTCACTCTTCAGATCTCAAGCCAACAACAGCTAAGAGAAAGAAAAAACAAATAAATCCTTGCCCCCACTCACCCTTTCACCACCTTTACAATTCCATTCCTCTCAGAAAAACTTAAGAGAACTGGTGAACTTTGTGGTGTGCCAGAGAAGTCAACGTACACAGGCTATTTTAGATCAAAGAGAGAAATATGTTCTGAAGTGCCAAGAGCTCCCTCACTGTTATACCAAAAAAAAAAAAAAGTGTCAGCTCACCTTTTATGCTTGATGAAATATCATGGAGAGTGGCAGGAAAGCAGATTTCTAATACAGGCAGGTCTGAGTGATTAAAGACTTTATGGAGTTAAATATATATGTAGATATATATATCTATAAAATTGCCCCTATTTGGAAATTGCACATCCTGGTGTACACAGGCAATATACTTCCAGAGCAATAGAGGTTATGTTCCAACATCTGTCCTGCGCTAACTTCATTTTCTGACCTTCTTCTACAAGTAGTTTCAAGCGAAGTCATCACAGTAATGCAATGCCCAAGATGTCAAAGGCAGAGAAGCTAAGATCATTGCAAAGCCTGAGCAAACCTCAGAGCGAAAAAAGTATAAGCTTTTAGATGCAATTATCTGACAGGTATCTAGAAGGCTAACGACATAGATATGTCTACATTTCTAATACTCCTAAATAAGTGATAGTAAAATGGCTATTGCTTCCTGCACATTCTACTAGCCTGAGCCACCTTCAGTCTACATTAGCCTTTACTTTTGAGCCAGCTCCTAATCAAGCATATTTCTGAGAAGTCGAGTAAAATATTCTAGCTATCCAAGCTTCCTGATTACCTAAGGACTAAAGTAGCTAGCTCCTCTTTGAATGCTTTCTCTGAGAGTGCTACAGATTCTTTTTTCCCCTTCTTTTTTTTAGAGATATTATGATAACACAAGGTGCTCTAGGCACACGTGAGCTCTTTTGACACTTTTAAATTATGTCCTCCCTATCCTTTCCTATCAGAAATGCCCCAGAAGTTGAGACCAGTGGCCCCCTTGCCCAGTATTCAGTCTCCATAGAGGCAGACAGAGAAGCAACGTAAGGAGAGCACGTGAGCTTTGGTCCTCATACTTTTCCTGTCTCCACAGCTATTGGTTTCAGGATGCCAGAGGAAAAGTCCCTGCATACTATTAATAATATGTGTATTGTGTAAAAAGGTATTTTTAAAAACCTAGTTTAAATGATCTATTAGTTTCAGTGCAAGACCCCTAATCTAGTATTGTAGGGTTTGGAAAATAATAGTTTTACATTCATGTTCTGCATATTCTGCATCTTTATTTTCTAATCCTCAACCATATTTTCACTCAGGCTTTTCTCCAAACCAAAGTAATAACATAAGGCTGCTGTTACATCCCCTTAATAATTTAAGATGTGTATTTCCATGCTTCTTAGCTTTCTTTAAACAGCAATGCTTTTGAGAGGTGTGTGCAGAATGGGGGAGCATGAAGTTATTCTACAAGGCAAAATGATTATCTTCTGTCTCGTTCTCAGTGCCTTTCCTGAGAACAGCAATTTTGGCTACAGCTGAACATCAAGCTTGTGGTGATGGAGGACTGCTAACTCAGTGTGATTATTTATTATATTCTAAATTACCACAGAGTTATTTTGGAGGCACCCAAATTAACTCCAACAATTGATTAGAACAGCACAAAAACGTGGGATAACACCATGCAGAGAGTTTTCCTTAGGCTCTGGAAGAGGTCTAACTATATTGATGTAGTGTATAGACTCCCCTCTTCCCAGATTTAACAGGAGCTTGCTCAGCTGCTGGCTGCAGGGTGTCTGCGGTCACAGCACTTCCAATAACATGAACATGCCAACATCTGAGATGGTGCCACTACAACACTTCTCTGTGGGGAGAAGAGCAGACTTCCCAAAAACACCCAGAGTTCTGTAAACTATGGGAACAGCATACATTTCCAGGTACCAGAGTAAATAGTTACCAATAAAGCTCATGGACTAACAAATTGTCCCCAATTTAAAATTGGTTTTCAGTCACTGAGAAGATTTACCAGGACTTCAAAAGGCCAAGGTATAGCTATGTTATCTGAGAGAGGAGAATGAAAACTAAAAACTATTTCCTCTTCACCCAATGCTGCATGTCTTTTCCCTCCCCGTGTATGCCATTGATGCACCTCAAAAATATTTATGAGTTGTCATTCAAATATTTCAGCTGATAAATTTAATATCACATTCCCTGGGGTAAGCAAAAAATAAAATATTGCACTGGCCTTCGCACATGTGGAGATTATATTACTTTACAATGAAACCCAGCAAGCTGCACATTACAGATTTTACCACAATCTCCTTGGTAGGAATGTTTCAAATACATTGCATATGTGTGAATACAATATAAGCACACTAAAATGCTTTGAACACTGTAATACATCAGATGCTTGAGGGAGTGGAAAGAAAATACCTTCACCTACCCTGGTTCTTATCTTATGTCTGTACTGTGCCTTACGTGCTTAATTTGACACTGGTGTTCGCTGGTCAGATACACAGTACAACTTGGTGAACTTCTAAAACTGACTGGTTAAACATATCCCCAAAACTTCAGTTGGTTTGCATCTGATTTAATAAATTAGATATCTTTGTGAAAGAAAGAAAACAGACAATAGCTTTTGCCCCATGCGTCATAACTTTGAGGAAAAAAAAAATAGATTAAAGGAGTCACAGCTGTACTACAAAGTCCTTTGGTTTATATGAACACATTTCTAAATCCTGTAAAAGTCTAAACATCTGACTCATTTGGATTTTACAAGGCTACAATGCCGGAAAACATGCAAAGAAATCGACAGCATTCAAAGGCATTAAACAGTTTCATTCCACATTTGTTTCCTATGTAGGCAGCTTGATGGGATCAGCGCAGCACCTGCTCCTATAACTCTGCTCTCAAGGAGGTAGCAGCTTTGCAGGCCTGTTCCCTGGCTCTGGTTACGGCCCTTTTGGCTGCAGCAATGGTGCCATCTTCTGTTTAAATCGGGGAAAAAAAATGTTCGGAGTTGGCATGAAAGGGCACTGTGCTTGAGGGGCAAAGCAGAGGCAATCCAGAGATAAAGAAAATGAGGCACATGGAGTCCCAAAACCATCCCCTATGGAACAACAGCATTTGACAGTCTATTAGAACCCTATTTTTTTCCATTCAAATTGTAAATATGGCACTAGGGAATGCAAACACCTGCAGTAAAGTGTTGGTTTAAACTAGAGGTGGCCTCAATGTGGAGATGATCACCATGAGGAAAAAAAAAAAAAAAAGAGATGGGGGGGGATTAAACTGGTAGTACCTACATTAAAACAAATAATCAGCTCCCACAATTCACCTTGCCCAGATCAGGAGAGGTAGCATCATATACGTGCCTACGTGCCATCCCTAACAACATCCCTAATATCCCTAGCACACAGTCTGCTAAATGTGCACTGTCCAAATTCCAAAATGGGTGCAAACATGAAGTCCTCATGAGCTTTCCTTAAACATCCCTAGTACAGTACTTCACGTTGATATTGTGTCTCCACAACGCTCCTGGGCAGAATGATTTCTCCACTCCACACCAGTAAATTACGCCACACAAGCCAGAGGCACCCATCAATTTAGAGTAACTCATCTGAGGCTCTTTAAATGCTCAAAACAAAATTCCAACGGCTGTGAATGAATGCAAGGTATTCTACAAGATATGCTACTTCTACCAAATAAGCCACAGGCAAGCTGGTGTACGCAGAAAACGGTGTCCACCCTCCTTCGTGATTGCTTCTGAGTGACTTCACCTCTGCACAGGAACTCATTCCAGAGGTAGAGGTAGAAGCTGCAACACCATTTTTAACCATGATACCATAGTCTCTACTTCTTCACAATACAGCCCTGGATCATTCCAGGGTCTATTGGTCTACTTTATCCTTGAATTACATAAGAGAATGGTAGGAAAAAAAAAAAAAAACAGCATATGACTATGCTCAAAGAATATATATGTCAACAAACTTGATTAAAGTTATATGGAGCTTTTTCTAGTATTAGCTTGAGTGCTCAACTGTGCACTTTTCTTTGAGATAGCGCATGTTTATGCATATTCCTGTATGTGCACATGCATTTTCGTTCCTACGATGAATTCTTCAGTCCCGTAACTGTTGTCCTCTTTATGAACCAGGGATGGAGGAAAACAAGGCCACTTGTTTGTTTGCCACTTATTTCAAAATTATTGTCAAGAAAGCAATGGTGAGGAGGTACAGTACTTTCTAGATTCAATTCCAAATTCTGGAAAGGGACATGTTTAAATGCTTAAGACTCCTGTTATCTCTTGCTATCCCTGCTTCTGTCCTGACCAGTCAATTACCTTGACCAATCTACCTACCTACTCATCATTTTCTTTTTCCAGCACAATCGATCCTTCCTACAATCTTCTGGAAGAGCGCTTTCCCCACACCCACACTCTTCATAGCCCAGCTCCCCTCACTTTTCTATTACAACTCAAGTCCATGAATGAAAACACTTAAAAATTCCCAAGGAAAATATTGCTGGTTAAGATAGTGTTAAAAACAATAACAACAAAAATAACCCATCAATCACCCTGTCCCCAACAAAAGTCCCAGAAACAGCTATGATGCTTTAACTAAAACTTCAAACAATTAAAATATTTAATGTAGACCATCTGCATGGAATAATTTCAGCCCATGGAAAATAAGCTTGGCAAAGCTCTCAATGACACTGACATATACAGCAATCCCAGGCCTACCAACAATGATGTCATTGACTTGATTATAAGATAATAAGGACAGTCATTGCAATTTTTTGGCTATTTCTTGACTGCTGGCCAGTTTGGCTTAAAGCTTTTCTTCTCATTTGAAAAACATGCAATATCATTCATGGCATTTTTTAAAGAGTGTTATCACACCATTATAAACAGAAGAGACACACATGTTCCAATTAACTTTCATTTGAAAGGCTTTTTTTTTTAGGTTAATATTTATTGTAAGTTGCTACCCTCCAGGCATACAAGTACTTTATTGGAATAAAAGCGTGGGTGTTTTTCACATCAGACAAGACAATCTGAAGGGACTTAGAAAACTTGTGACTAAATTATCTATATAATTTATGTTTAAAGAGATATTTTCTGTGATTTGGCATGTTACTGCTAAAACTGATCTTCTTATAAAGACTTCCTTGGGGTTCAATTCACTCTGAAGACAGAAAACAAATCTTCATACACGTATGTGAATAAGAAAATCTACCTGCATACATCTACACATTCATCTACACAATAATGCAAGAAATCTATTATATTGCAGTCATCTTCCATCCTTCCCCTCTTTCTCCAATTTTCTTTATTTTTGTACACGTTTGAATTTTGCTTGATGGTGGTTAAGTAGTACTCAGGTCACAAGAAGAAAGAACACTAACTCTATATTCAGTTAGTATTATAACATTGCCCTTTCTTCAAGAGCATTTTTGTAAATATCTGTTTTATATTTCTTGGGTGCTGTTTTGTTTTGTTTTTACAAAAAAAAATATGGAAGACAGACATTTCAGTGGTAAGTGATCTGTACATTCGCCACAATCACCTATGAAAAAATGTTGTTTTCATGAGATATTGTTGGGAGCGCTTGCAAGCTTGGTTATAATTTGTAGACAACCTCCTAGCCTAATATTTGGTTTCCTAAAGCCAGTGTAAATTTACAACATGCTCTAATCTGTTTTCTTAACAGTAAGGCAGAATCTTTCATCCCTTTTGCACATGCCAGGACTTTCTGCAAATACAGAACAGATACATACAAGGGAAGTACAAGGAAATGCTGGTTTTGCCTGTTGTCCTAAAAGAACAGCCATAACCAGGTTGTTTTTTTGCCCCCCACTCTGTAGGTGCCTTACGAGCAGGCTACAGGTTGTGAAACACCTGCCTGCACATACTAATATCTTGGGGAATGCAGGATAGCACATGTTAAGCAGGAAGATTCATCTCCCTTCATGGAGGCAGGGAACATACATCAGGGAAGAGGAGAATGGCTAGTGCAAGGCTGCAGCACAAGGTGACCGAAACAAGATGCTGGACATGACAAGATTGAGACAGCTTTGAGGTCCAACCTTTGTTTTCTTTGTGAAAGTTTAAGCATCAGGATCTCCACAATGGTTTCCTGGACTGGCAGTAATAGGAAAAAAGTGAAGTATTATAAAAGACCTGAAGTAAGAAAGAGATGCACAAAGGCAGGCAGATTGCTATGAATTGGTAGAAGAAGTTGTATTTGAAGGACCACTTTGAAGAGATATGAAATGTTAAATGGCAAACAAGAGTTAGGATGCAAAACTTGCAGTAAAACTGGAGTACAGATGACATCAATTGGGCTCACGAGACAGACAGAATGTCACTACCGTCAACACTAATCAGAAAAGGACCAAGAAATGCAGGTCTCGGGAGGAAATGTTAAAGGCTGTCATGCTGACTTTGAACAGATGGTTAAGTATCCAAGAGGGGAGAGGCAAAATCAACTGAAATTTTGGATATAAAGCAAACCCATAGAATGGAAAAGCAAATTTCTGAATCTCTGCAGAAACTGGGAGCTGAATCTGTATGTACTAAAGAGGTACAGTAGCTTGCTAAATTCCATATGCATACAGGCTCTTTTTATGTGCTGATAAACATTTTATTTTGTTGCCTTGAAAGAAACAAAGCTGAAGGTGTTGCTTGAATATTGTCCACTTAAATAAATGGAAGAAAAAGGGAATACACACCACAGCCTGTATTGACATACAAGCACATTTAAATACCTGGGTACATAGATAGTTTTTTGTTTTGTTTTGTTTTGTTTTGTAGAGGGGTTCTACAGAACATGACCTCTATTACCCTAAAAATAACCACTCTAAAACTGGAAACATTTCAGTTTTTCTCCCCGCATTTGCTTTCCTAAACCTCTCCTAGGCATCTGTATTATGTTATCCAACACACTGGCTAACAATACAATTAATATTAAAGGTTACTTTGGGGGCACAGCTTTTTCGCTCTGTCCTCAAAATACAAAGCCTGCCTTAATGGGGATTTAAACTTGTTCGCTGTGGAAAATGTCTTAGAACCATTTGAGAAACAAAGAAGGGAAAATTGAAGCATCCTGGAATTACGATTTTTTGGAGTAAGAAAACAGGAAATTTACTTTAATAAAGATTTGTCTGCATGTCAGCACAACACATTTTTAAAGTTTCATAACGTGATTGTAAAATTTTACAGGAAAGGAATTTGGCAGTCGAGACATTGGCCTAAATGCCTATTACTTCATTGTTTTTAGAAAAAGAACCCCTGAACACTTATGCATTAGTATCTTTGTAAAGTACTGACACACAAATTCTACACTGTTGCGGTAAATATGTATATATATATATATTTATATATATATATATATTCTTATCGCATTGACACTGAACTCAGTCAGGTTACAGCAAAGATGAACAGACTCCCCATATCTACCAAGCTGGAGGTAATCAATAGCCAATCAGATAAACAAAACAATCTGTGTTGATTTGTACATACACAGTTTCCTTGGGGATATGTATTATTGTGTAGCTTTGCTTTGTGCCAAATCAGGAACATAAAAAGCAGAAAAGGCTTTTTTTTTTTTTTCTTAACAAGACTATCAAGTACTGCCAAAATTATTGTACCAGTTTGTAAATTTCAGAAAAGTGTGTTTGAGTTATTTACAGAAAGTATTCCCATGTTATGCAATACTCTATTGCTTGCATAGATCTTGATGAAAATATTGTTATGTACTTTAAATACTATAAAAAGACCCTCCAACAGCTTTTGAACTAGAAGACAAGGAAAAAAGTGCCTGTTAAGACAAAAGGATTTTCAAATTAGTTTTTACTAGCTTATATAATGCTTTGTGAGCCAGACACTTCTGGAATTGTAGGAGGAAGCAACTACCAATGTCTGAGAGTTAACAGATAATTCTATGTTTTTCTTTAAAACCACTCTTTTATTTATCTGTGATGAAGTAGATCATCATTTACAATAGGCCAGCTACATGAATGAGTCAATATGGATTTAGATTTTTTCACAGCTGGGCCCCTCATTCAAAAATAATCCCAATGTATGAGAAAATTGCATAAACGTGTGTAGGATCATGATACATTCAACTGCTCAATTTGTTATAATGATTTTCAAAATAAACATGTGCTTGCCATGATGGGGAAAAGAATGTAACTGTATATTTGTGTAACTGTCTAAAGCTAGAAACCATTCAGAAAAAACATTTGCCATTTATTCTGCTTTCCTTCAGATGACGTAAATTAAACCAGCCCTGTGCTCATCCACCACTCAATATACGTTCCGATGGTCTAACACAAAATAAAAAATCCTTTAGGGGATCTCTATTACTTCTTTAGGGTTATTTTATTATCTCTTTAAAGGAGAAGGCAAGTTTGACAAATGGATGTATACTCAGAGCCGCTTTACAGCAGTGGATGAGATCTTCAAGAAGCCCACAGAAAAGGAGGCACGTTTTGGGGACAGCATTTGCAGTAGCCTTAGTAAAACGGGCATAAGAAGGGCACTGATTCACAAGAGGATGCATCTATGTTGTATCACACAAACTAACACTGGAACAGCGCAGGAAACTCCAAATCAAAAGCATCAATCAGAAAATAGCTGATAATGCTTAGTTATAAGAGTGTTAAATATAATGTGTTTTATTACTAAGTATCTTTCTGTTATGTCAAGGTTAGTGGTCACCAGCTATAACATACTTTTTGCATTAAATAAGGCCAGAATATATATTTTTATCTCAATAACTACGCATAAAAACCAATGTTCTCCAAACGAATGGCAGAAGTGCTTCTGCAGCATTTGCTGCTGACAGGCCCTGATCCCCTGGCATTTGTGCTACTGCAATAGCTATCAGCAGTATTGCACTGGGAAATATATATATGCATGAGCTGTCCCTGCAACAAATGACTTAAGTGAGCACTCAAGCTCCCACCACACATTATGAGCACTCGCACGTACTTCTTAACCAGAATTAGCATGGAATAAGAGAGCCCTGCCATATTCATTGTTTTACAGCAAATCTCAAAAATATTACGAGAAAAATGTAAAGACACTGGATCTGCTTAATCGAAAAGGAGAAGCCTGAGGAGTAGATAAGCTAAAGGTCTTGCAGCAAGAGGAAACAGTGACAACTCATCCTGCTTAGTCAATCTGGATTCAAACCCAACTTTTTGGAAGATAGGTTTAGGTGAAACAAAGCTGGTATGGAATTTCACTCCCAGGGAGTGAAAAAAAAAAAAAAAAAAGAAAAAAAAAAGCCAACACTGTAGTGTAAGTATAAAATGTTTGAAGTCCTATTCAATTCTCCCTTGCTGTCACTGCCTGGCTTCTAAGGTCACATCACAAAACCCTAATTTGAAACCTAATCATTTTGGTCATAAAAATCAAGATGTCAACCCAACTCTTTCTGGAAAAACTATTTAAGAAGCATTGGTTTCAATCCACTGAAGCAATCTTGACATGAAAATAGAATTGTCATTCCCTCGTATTAAATTCATAACAGTGTAAAATTATCAAGTAGTTTATTTTTAAAATTGTAGTCCTGAAATTGCATTAGTGTATCATTCAACATTTACAAAAGAAACACCAACAAATTTGCTATCGCGCTATATGGCTCTGCTTATTTGAATACCTTTTCCTAAATGGAACCAGTCATATGGAATGATGATGAAGAGGAAATGCATAATCCTCCTATTATAGCAGTGATTCCACTGAGGGCTTCACTACTGTGAACTATATGTATGAAAAGCTTGGAAAAGCGAGAACGCTGACAATCTCCGAAAACTAACTATTATTTTAAATTTTAAAGGAGTTAATTGCTCACCATTTCAAATGCCAACAAAAAGGAAATTAAGTATTTTAATATTCCTTTTAAGAGGTGAACTAAAAACATTTTTCTGATAGAAAGTAGTTTGGCAAACAGCTTCCACATAACATAGGGGACTTCAAATAATTACAGGCCTCAAAAGCTTCATCAAACTCCTTCCTAAATGAGCAAGACTCCTATAATATATAACCCAGGAAATGTAAAACATAATTAAAGTTTATGCACTAAAGGAAAAAAAAAAAAAAAAAGCATTTCCTCCACCATTTTTGGCCTATACATAGTTTCACTTTCCAAATGTTCATTAAAAATAGAACCATTTCCCTTGACTACAGATAGCCTTACTGTGAATGCATTACTGTAACAGAGTAACTCACAAAGTTCAATGAGTTATTTATGCGTCTCCGAGTATTTGTAAGCATCCTCCCTAGAAAATAGCCAGTTTTACTACTCAAGCAGGATTTCACAGTTACTATCTTGGGAGAGATGGCGAATATACTCAATTCTCCACAGCAAGTTATTTCTAAGCCAGGGTTGTCCCATCAGTTCATATGCTAGTCTGTTCACACCCCTGGCAAAATTCCCAGTATTTTAACCGTGTCAGAGGTGTATTGGTGCAGTTTTCCTAGACAGTATTTCAGATCAATATTTCACTGGATACACACAATACAGAAACTACCTTGCTAATGAACATGTAGGCTTTTTCCTCCCACTGAAGAGGAAAAACAGCTAAAAAAATGTTAATTGAAGCAGAATGTAAAGTTCAACGGCTATGTAATGTTCAACTGTGCTGACCTCTTACTTCCCAAATTGCTATTGGTTTTGAAATACATAAAACAGTCCTTAAGGATATATTTACAATGACGAGTAAGTCAAATGGCTTGGCTAAATATATTTTTCAGTGTGAAGAATTTAAAAAGTCTTACACTGAGTTTAGTACACTAAATTCAGTGTGTGTGGTTCTCATATGTTGTTATGGATTAAGAAAATAATATATACATATAAGGAATATAAGGAATACCACTGCTCCTGTCAAAAAATAGACAAACTAAAAATAAGTATAGAAATTCAAAATCCAAGGAAACACAAGTCTGATCTACATTTCATACAAATCTGAATTTAGTCTGACATAATCAAATGAATCTAAGTGTACTGCAAACCTTCCTGTAGGTTAGGAATACCAAGGTGAACTGCTTACGGAGTATCGACTTTCTCCTGTGTAATCTAGCTGACTTCTCAAACGTCTTCCTATGCCAAGAATTAGAAAAATCTCTTCTCGCACCTTGTCTCTTGAGGGGCACTTCCACATGTAGCCCATACAACTTCACGACTTGACTTTGCCATTGAAACTCACTCTCACAGACAGGGGATACATGCTGTCACAATTCCGGAGATGTCCCTGGAATGTGCCCTATTACTTTAATATTTTCTCCATTAAGACACATTGAGGAAAGTAGAAAGGACGCAGCTTAAGATATTGAATAGATGAAATAAGATAGAACAGATTTCTAACTGGTGTTCAGAGAGTTGAAGTAATACCTAGACCAGTTTGGTAGAACTTAATTACAGGAAAATGCTAAGCTTTATTTTATCCTGACTTTGGGGAAATTGTTCTCACTTTCCCATGATGATTATCTCAGAATTCACATCCCTCTGCACACATCAGCTCCTTTTTCTCTTCCACAATTTTTCCTCACCTTTTTTCTCTACTACCAAATTACGAGAGTCCATACAGATTTATTAAGGAATGTGGGTTGGTATTACAGTGCTTTACACTAAATAGACCACAAGATTTGAGAAAATGTAAACTGTGCCAGCTGAAATTTTCCATTTTGTGTCCATCTCAAACTAAATTTTAAGCATCAGCTAGAAAGGTAGACTCACTTAACAAAAAGCAAAAAAAAAAAAAAAAAAAAAAAAAAAAGTCTCAGATCTAGTGTTTGTCCATGCTTAAAACAATTTTATCAAATAGCCCCCAAAACCTCACTGCTTTGGATTAAGGAATTTCATTTCCTAACCATGGAAGCAGGTGCAATTACCTTTACAGAACTGTAGACCTGTAAAAGGTGAATATGGGTACGCCATTCACTTGTCTCCCTTGGTACTCAGAGTAAGATGCTCTACTCTCCAGCTCTCCTTTATCCTTTCTGTTAAAGTCCTGTTATTTCAGCCAAATCACATGTTCAAAGATAGTCTGTTCTGAAAACTCAAATCTCCATGGGTTCAATTTTCCTGTGTAATCTTTACTAACCAACAGCTATATACACTTCCTGCAGAGGCAGAACAAGAGTTCAGATGATTGAGAGCTCGGGTGAGTCCTGCCCTCATCACTCTGTGAAGCCCAGTTGCAAAGCATGAAGCACTGTATTCTTGTAGTGGCACTTATGCAGAACAAAAGAGTGCAGAATAAAATACAATAAAATAACGGGTAGTATGAGTTCTTGCAGTTGCAAATTAGAAGTTCAGTTGTGTATGTAACTACATTTTCACAACTACCTTGTAAGAGGGGGAAAAAGTAGCAAATCTCTTCCTCCTGTTTACCTTTCACCACTTTAAAACAGGGATAGTTACCCAACCATCTCCCTGCAACCAGACCAGACACCAAAAATGAGGTTTTGAACAGTTCACGAATTTTAAAATCAGTTCTCCAATCTGTATTACAGGAGTCACCAACCTGGGCATGCAGCACAGCAAATAGCCTCTTCAGCCTTAATTACACTGTTCTTTAGGCCCACATCACACACAGCTGGATGCAAAACATTTCAGGTACAACAAATTTCCCCATGAAGGTGAGGGGAGCCATTTACTAATCAGCTCAAATTCAACAGAGAGTTTATACTAAAATTTATGTCCAGGGTCCAGAGCCCACCCTGCAAAGGGCACCAAGTCAACCTTTTCTCTTTTGGACCATTAGCAGCAGGGCCAACAGCTGATCCTCAGGGCTGATTTTGTGGATGCTTATGCAACATTGGAGAGCAAGAACCAAATTTAAAACTCAGGCAATATGCAGGTTTTTAAGTCCAGGTACCAAGCTCATTTTGCAAGAGGTTTCCTTTTGTGAATTTAATTGTGCTAAAACGGAGAGCCAAAGAAAAGCCATAAATGTTAACAGACTGCTACCTAATCAGGTACAAAAATGTGTGCATTTTTTCTAGAATTCATTTGCAAACAGCCGTATTAAAAAATAAAGGACACATGTTCCAATATACTCTTTTCAAATGGGATCCAAAATTCTTGGGAGATGCAACTCAAAGGAGCAGAAGAGGGTGGGTGTGGTTTGATACGTTTGTATGTACAAGGACAAAATATTTAAGCTTATTACCCAAACTGAACCCAATAAACTTTCACAGATTTTAAACTCCATTCAATAATATTTATTTTTCTTTCAGCACTTAGAAAAGTCTTGTAACTCAGCAAAAGATCTGCACCTACAATACCATCTATGAAACTTTTTGTGATCTCAACTATATTGAAAAAAGCACTGAACTGGAACTGGTAAAGCTTGCACATTTGTATTAAGAACTTCTCTCTGTATATGGGCCTTTTTATCCACATTACCTGCTTGACATGAATTAAACTGCAATTGCTTAATATCTCTACTGAGAAATCAAGCAAGACTAAATACATTAAGCTAAAGTACTAAAAAAAGATTTTTTTTAAAAAAAGAAGTTGACTCCACAATCTAAATCTCAGCAGCAAATACAGGACCCTCTCAAAAATCAGAGCACAAAAATCCTGGCTGGCACTTTCTAGGAGATCGGAGAGTCACAGGGTCAAAACCTGAGAGCTGCAGGCAAGTGCATTTGATCCTCGGGCAAGAGGCCTCCCCCCATTCCAGTACATGTGTGATCAGGAGTCTCAGTAGAGGAGTTACATAAACAGTAACCAAGTCTGAGCTCACGAGCTTATGCATATTCCAAAATCCTCAGCCTGCAGCGTCCCAGCCCCTGTTCTTGATAACCTGTGCGTCCAATCAGGATAGGAGAATTCCTTATGACTCCAGCTGCTCTACTCTGCAGAAAAGGTGAAAAATATGCAAAAAATGAGTGAAGAAAATCAAGTCATAAATTCTCCACATACAATAAAACAGCATTTAAGGAATTCCTGCAGCATCTCAGAAAATTTGGGTAACAATTCAGGCAGTTCTCCTCACTTGCTTCAGTAGAGGGAGCCAAATTTTCATCACAGATGCAGCAGTACTTCAGATTTCCCCAACACATTACTCTGAAATCACTGCAGCAGTATAGCTTGAACACTGCCCAGCCAGAGACAAGCAAAGGTGTTTCAGCACATCTCCATTTCCAAAGCTGTGCAGATTCCCACTAGATGTTAATCTTTGGATAGGAAGAGGGAAACAGCAGAACCCTAGAGACTGGAGATTGCACAGACACTCCATTACCTTCTCAGGAAGTAGACACCACTGAAAGACAACAGACCTAAAACTTACTACTCCTGAAATTTAAAGTTTTCTTTCACAAGTACCCACCCATCAATGACACACAAACACACACACTAAATCAGGCCCAATATTTATTTCTCAATTCATTTCTTGCACTTGAAGTACTCTTCGATGACATCTTTGGCCTGAGATTCCTTGCCATAGTCCTGTAATTAAAAAAAAATAGCATCATACAGACACACTCAAAAATTTATAATCTGTGTTTTAAAAAGCAGCTGACATTTTCTGATAAGTTTTTTTTCTGAGAGCATTCCTAAATATACCCCTCCCCAGGGGTATATCCCTGGTAACATCAAGCAGTATCACATTTCCCAGCTACTTTTTCTTAATTTCCTAAAAATGGACTACTCAAATGTAAGACACTCTTTATGAAATGAGTAAAAAAAAGTATTAACAAACAGGCAGAGATCATTAATGTCTATAAGGAAGATGTAGCCATCTGTTGGGACCTCAGAGACAACAAAGTCTGCAAGGCTCGTACTGTGGCTTTACTTTGCCAGCATTACCTTAAAATGTGCTCTGCAAAACACTGTGAGGTTAAGCAGATGTAAATAGCTGGCACTTACATTTTTTTTCAAGGAGAACCTCCTCTCTTCCAGTAATAAAAATAGTCTTTTTTCATGTTGACTAGCAAGTGACCCTATCTGCTTTAAGGACTAATATATTAATTATGTAAATTAATACAAGTATAATTTTAAATAAACACTTCACAAAAGTAAATATTGAAGAGAAAAAAAAACAGTTTTTTTTACTGTCACTACCAACAAGGGAGAACAACCATTTTAAACCCCAAGAACTCCAGGTCAGTTTTCATTTAAGACATCTCTACATTTTCACCACTTGTTTTTAGAAGTCAAAATAAGCTAGAATTAGCACCATCTCACCTTGACAACCACACAGCTGCAGCCCACCACTTTGCGAGGTTTTCCTTCTCTGTCGATCTTGCAGAGACCAACCCATTCGCCCAGTTTTTTGTTGTCATCAACCTGTGCAAGACAGAACTGCATTAGGACTAGGCAATTATGAAAAAACTGTGTTGAGCAAAATAAGCTGCTGTACACTCAGAAACACTGGGTAACGTATGGCTGCTTTCCTCACTAGTGTCAGTAGAGGGAGCCAAAATATCATCACTGTACAGCTCCTATGGATATGAACTATGGATTTAATAGTGGATGTTTAGTAAAGGATTTTAATATAAGTTTCTTGTACTGCTGACATAACCAAATAGATATATATTGCGTGTATATATATATATATGTATATAAAATCATATGTGGAACTGGAGCACAACGCTTCATGGATTCAGCTCTCTGAAGTTTACCAAGTAATGTACCATAGACAATTCTTCTAAACTCCATGTGAAGTTCTGACACTTACCTTTATTAGGTTGATCTGGTGTTCTGCACAAAGTGCTTCAACTAGCTTTACGTACATAGGTTCATCACAATTTGAAGCCAGAACACAGAGATGGGCTTGACGTCTAAAAACAGGCAAAAACTGTCAAATGTAACTTCAAAGGCTAAGTTTCTCTTTAATAATCAAAACCTAAAATACAAGAATCAGTGCATGCTTGTAGATAACAGCTTTAATTTTTGCTTTTGATACATTTTGTAGACTTTTGAAACAATCTACTTATGCATTTAATGTTTTTATATACATCACACACTAATTAGAGACACTGTTAGCTTTACCAGAATCTACTCATTCTGGAAGTGTCTTAAAATCCTACAGAGTAACTTCCCAGTCTTTTGAAAACAGTGTACTGACCACAAACATCAGGTCCTACAAACAACTGGCATCACTATTAAAAAGCAACCCATTTACAAGTTGCTCACACTCATATTAATTCAATATCAGAACTGAAATTATTAAAAGCTAGAATTATGTCAAACTGTTATAAGCTCTTCAGAACAATCTTTTCTACTTACGTCCAAAGAAGCTGTTATGACAGGGCCTCAATTCTAATTAGGCTCTCTGTACACTGCAGTACAATGTTAAGAATATCAAAGGGGTACCTGACAACAAAGAGAGCTGTATAGGTCTTCTATGTTTAAATTGATATAATTTGACCACTGTAAACAAATACAGTTTCCCTATATGGCTTTTTTCACCACCAATTTCATCTTATCATTCCATAAACAGCTTCCAAGCAAAAATGGTCACAAACTTATGGAAAATCTGCACATAAAGCAATCCCCAATCACACACTATGCAACGTTGCATTTTAAAAGTTCCTAGAAACTATTTTCCAATCAGCTGGGTTCCATTTCCTTTCCTTCCTCTTTTGTTTGGCACTTCATCTAGGAGAATTAACATACAGGTTTGTCAGACCACTGTTGTCACTCACAGGAAGAGTGAAGGGGTATCCGACAAAGTAGGAAGTCATCATTCAAACACTGTAGCTTTGCACTTAAAAACTGGGTCTACTCTTAAAAGTATTTGTCTACACTACTTCACCTTACCAGAGACTGTAATTGGATATTACTGCTGGCACAGGTAGAGCAAGTTTAAGTTTTAAATGCTGTTTTCACATGGTATCTCCAAACAATTATTTAATTCCTTACAAGTTTCAACACAAAAAAGTGAAGCTGGCAAAAAATAAAAGCAGATTATATTGACTTTTGAGATTTTCCTTAGTTAAAAAAAAATCTAAAAAGCTTCAAATTCAAGTATTTTAGACATACATATTAACCCTCTCCAGTCAACTCCTTACAAACTTTTATCATTTTACTAAGCAGAAGCACTACAAGATTCCTGACATCCTGGCAAATTTCCCAAGGTGTACACTGACATCTTCTTTGCAACACTCAACCCACATAAGATTTCATAGCACCAGGATCATCAGAAAAACAAACTTAGTAGGTCAAAAACTCTTACTCACAGATCATCAAATTCAGCTTCTGTATTTTATGATCATAATTAAAGGCCTCAAAATACTAAGACGAAAACATTGATCTCTTAGTTCTAAGTACAACGCTTCAAACCAAAAGCTCTTAACTAAGTCCTAGACAAGGCAAGCACTGTGCATGCAACAACCTACCTTTCCCAGCTTTGCTGCTCACTGCACGCTCAGGGAAAACAACACTTACTTGTCCAGGGCTTTGGCTGCTTCCCGAATACCACGAGCAAGGCCATCATGGATGAGTGCGGTCTTAAGCACTTCTTGCAGGGCGGTGTTAACATCCATTACACCTCCAGCAGTAATGCTAGACACAAAAAAGGCGTCACCCTGCTGTCACTACAGGCACAGGCAGCGCGAGCCTCCCCATGGGCCTGCAATACGCAGCTGTTACCGTGTTAAAAGGCTCACACTTACCTGCTTAAGTAAAATTATATCTTTGTGGCAGGTTACTTTTTAAGGCTGTGGAAGACTTAAACTGTAGCAACACCAAAATCCAATAATACCATTTCCCAACTTTGTCTCATTTGGAAGTGTTTTTAAACACTTGGATATATGTTACTATCCTTAAACTTAATTCATTTTGTGCAGACAAAGAGTAACAAATTAAAATCATAGAATTACAGAGTAGCTGAGTTTGGAAGGCACTTCTGAAGATTGTCTGGTCCAACCCCCTGGCTAAACAGGGTCGGGTTGAGCTGGTTGCTCATGGCTGTGTGTGGTTGGGTTTTGAGATGCCCAGTTTCCATGGGCAGCCTGTTCCGGTGTTTGATCCCCCAAAGTGATCCACAGAATTCTTAGGGTTGTAAGGGACCTCCAGAGATCATCTAGTCCAACCCCCTGCTCCAGCAGGGACACCTAGAGCACAAGGCACAGGGTGGCATCCAGGCGGGTTTGGAAGATCTCCAGAGAAGGAGACTCCACAGCCTCTCTGGGCAGCCTAATAATAATAATAATAATAATAATAATAATTACGAGCGCCCTCTGCCACCGTGGCTACTGGTGGCGCTTTATGCACTGTCCTCCTGGATCGCTGGCACCGTGCAGCGGCAGGGCCGCGGGCCGGGGTGACTCCCCAGCCAGGCACCGTCCGCACGGTGCCCGGGTAGGCGGTCACCCACGCAGCACAGCGCGGTGCGGCCGCGGACATGGGTTAGGTGTGCGCCCGTACGGAGCCCGGGGGGACAGCGGCCACCTACACACCCCGGGGCAGAGGGACAGCCAGCACCTATACACCTGGTGCAGAGCCCACGAGGGACAACGGTCATGTACACACCACGATATATATATAGAGGCCCAGAGGGACAGCCAGCACCTATACACCTGGTGTAGAGCCCACGAGGGACAACGGACATGTACACACCACGATATAGAGGTACAGGGCCAGGGACAGCCAGCACCTATACACCTGGTGCAGAGGCCACGAGGGACAGCCAGCACCTATACACCTGGTGTAGAGCCCACGAGGGACAACGGTCATGTACACACCATGATATAGAGGCCCAGAGGGACAGCAGACACATGTGCACCCTAGTATAGAAGCCCAAGAGGGGCAGCAATCACATATACACCCTGGCATAGGGGCCCAGAGGGACAGTGGTCATGTATACACCCTAGTATAGACGTCCAAGAGGGACAGCAATCACGTATACGCTCTGGTATAGAAGCCCAGGACGCACAGCAATCACGTATGCACCCTAGTATAGAGGCCCAGCGGGACAGCCATCACATATACACCTAGTATAGAGGCCCAGGAGGGGCAGCCATCACATATACACCTAGTATAGAGGTCCAAGAGGGACAGCAGTCATGTATACACCATAGTACAGAGGTCCAAGAGGGAAAACAATCACATATACAGGTGGTATAGAGGCGCAGAGGTGACAGCAGTCACATATACACGATGATATAGAGATCCGAGAGGGACGGCAGACACGTTTACACCATGGTATAGAAGGCCAGAGGGACAGTGGTCATGTATACACACAACTGTCAACTTCTCCCTTCCTTCTGCAAGAAAAGGCTCTGGAAGTGGGAATGTGCCATTTCCTTCAAGGAGACGTTGCTTGGACCCCGAAAACACATAAACACGCTCAGATTATCGTGCCCACCTTCCTTCCCTCTCCACAGAGGGAATGTTTCTACCCACACATATATTTGTACTGAGTGGAACAACACACTGTTCTTTCCTTTCAAGGTCATCAGGAGGTACCAAAAGGTATCTCAAACCAAAAGCCAGCCATAAAGCGCATTAATATCTCCTCTATATGTGTGTGATATATATTCTGTCTAGGAGATGGACTTATGCACACCTTAAAGATCTGTATTACATTCTGGAAGATATGTATTATATCTAAGGAAGGAGACGATGACAGTCAAATTGTTCCAATGTGGAATACACAAGGACAGTTTTCTTAGTTCAGTTGCAAGGAAACAAACCTACACTAAGATAAAAGTTATGTGGAGGGGAAGTTGTCACTGGTACTGGATCTATGTCGAAATGTTCATTTATATAACACAGTAAGTATATATATTTGTACATAGCAATTAGTGAAAGTGTGTGGTCCTAATAGAAACCTACTCCACCGCAATGTGCTCATGATGTGGACTCCACACGTGAACATTTTGCCCACGCTGTGGCACTGCTCCAGCTGCTCTGCTTCCTACAGGGAGCAGGATGTTTGCTAGACTGTATTTCTGTTGGTTTGCACTTATGGTGGCTGTATGATAATCTGTTTAAACCAAGGACTGCAGTCCTGTGCTGCTAGGCACAACGATAATCACATTTTTGAACCCTGTGTTTCCTTGTGGAGTTCTGCAGAGGTCAAAGATCTCCTTATCTGGGCATTGCTTGCAGAAAGAAGGCACAAAGATAAAGAAAGTTCTTGAATTATAACATTGCTAGGAGAGTACTTGGGGTCACTTAAGCTGGGTGAGTGGGGTGACAAGCAGAAGGACAGAAAACAAAGAGCTTCTGGATCCAGGGCAGCAGCCTGGCTGGGGTGTTGAGAAGATGCCAATGTGAACACTGACCTCGTGTTTTACTAAGCAGCCAGCATTATCACAAGATTTGCTCAGTCCTCGCAAGATATGCGCATCTTGTGAACAGTTAGTATACTGTGCTGTCCATAAACTTGGATTCAGAGAGAGGAATAATGCACGTAAGATTTATCACATAACTTTCAAACAGTTGGGTTTCATCAGGTAGCCCTTCTAAGTGATCTTTTAATTATCTCACCACATGCATTTAAAATGTTGCTAGTAATAGCTACTACTATCTCTGCTTTGCATTCGGTTTCTTGATTTCTCCCTGACTGTCTCCCTTGGCCACTGTGGCAATGTTCCTCTTCTTTTTCCCCCCGTATGATGAAAACAACAATTGCACTTGGGGGGCTTTTTCCAAAGTGTGGTTCTGCAGAGAGGGTGCAATGGTTCACTCAGCTGGTATCTCCGCTATTCTCTTCTTTTTTCCTTTCTCAACCCCTTCTCTAGTCTCTTGCTGTGATAACCCACCTACTTTCACACTGTGCTTACCCTAGCAACTATGATCCTTCTCTTCCTCAGAATACCAGCCTTTGGTTAGAGTTTGACTTTAAGCACCATTTTATAAGCTGTAGGGATTCAGGAACTGAATGATGACTAGTTCAGACAGGCAGGCACGAGGAGGAGTGTGTCAACCTCCGGCAAAACTGAATTGTTTCTACTCATCAGAGCCCCAGGAAAGCTCCTGGCACTGCTAGCCTCTAAAGCTCTGACCAAATGTTGCAAAACTTACTCTCCTCTAACCTCTGTGTTTCTAAGAATACAAAATACAAGCACTGTTATGACAAGTTCAGAATGTCACAAGACAGAATTATCTAACTTTCATTCCAAAGCAGCCAAAACTTTTCAGGCTTATGAAACATCACATTGGAAGCCTCTTTTCAAATAGCAACAGGACACATTCCCCCTTAACAATCCTCTAATTATTTTCCAGGTCACACAGTTCAGAAATATGTTCCGCATGATAAATATTTTTGTAGAGGGAGACCATTTTTAACCCATTTTCTCACCACAGATTTTATCATTACCCATCTTCTCATCCGCAGAAGTCCTGCTTACCAGGACCCATAGGGGGAAGATGTAAACTTCCAAAGAGCATCCAGGCACCGGTTCAGGAGAGCTAACCAGGTGCTACTCAGGAGTACAAAAACCATTTATGTCAAGTTTCGAAGGCCTGTAGAAAGTACGATGAGACCATTCTACAGCCTCAGATGGCCAACAAACTGTGGCGTCTGCCATCGTGAGAACTGAAAAAAAAAAAAAGGAAAAAAAAAAAAAAACACTTCCATGGCTGTGGTTGCCCAAAAACAAACTGCCATGATGTGCTTACCCAGCCTGGGGCAGAGCTCAGGAGGAAGGAGAGAAGAATAAAGATGTCTTAATTTTAGCAAAGGGAAACTCCATCCCAGTTTGCAAACTTACATCCCAAGGGGCTGCTGAGTACACTGCAGCTGCTGTGAACTTTTGCTGACTACCTGCATGCAGCCACTGCAACTTCTGGGCAATGCAAAAACACATTGGCTAAAGTGACTTCTGGCTTCCAATGCAAAAATTATTCCTAAGATCTCTACAAATGTACAGTACAATAGTAAAAGCTGCATAGTCCCATTTGTGCTAAACATTTCAGAATATAATGGATGTCCATACAGCAAGGCCTTAAAACAATTGTTCATTTGTTCTCATGTTGTAGACAAAAAAAATGTATGAAGGCTTTACTTATAGTGCTCATTTACATATAGTGTTCATTGCTCCCAGATATAAATTCTGCATATGATCTGGTATCTGAAAGATGTGTTTTTTAAAAGTTGCTACAGACATGACATAAAAAAGAACTTGTATACTTTTGAAAGTTTTCTTCTTGTTAGACTTCAAAGGGCTGGTAATGAATACCAGTTGAAAAGTTGGTAGATATTTATAGCTATTTTTAAATTTTTCTTCTTCCAAAAAAAAAAAAAGGAATTAGCAAACATGTTCCATTAACCAGTTTCCTCTTATAGCTATAAAACCTGCATTGGCAAACTGTATACAGGTATAGGAAGTTCGTAGTCCTGTTTCATTATCTGAGTTGTAGTTCTCAGTAATCAAAGTACATCGTTGCTACTTAGTGCAGGTATTAAAAATTCCATTCATCTCTACCCACAGAATGAAGGGTTTATTTTTTTCTCAGATTTAATCTAAGTTTCTTCTAAATCTGTAGTTGTATCTCATGTGTTGCATATATCAGCATTTTATTATTGTCCTTTTGCTGGACTCTGCATCGCTTACAAGTACCCTTCCTCCTTCTATTGTGCAAGAGTGTTGAAGAGCAGTATCTTCGAAAAGGATTTACATCTACATGTTTCTTTTCGGAGGGAAACGGGAAATATATGAGGTTTATTGTCCTTTTGCTGGACTCTGCATCACTTACAAGTACCCTTCCTCTTTCTTTTGTGCAAGGGTGTTGAAGAGCAGTATCTTCAAAAAGGATTTACATCTACATGTTTTTGGAGGGAAATGGGAAATATATGAGGGCAGTTTCATAGCCACAATATATGCCATGCATAACGTCAAAATGTTTCTGCAAAGGAACACATGGCTGTTGTCCCTGTGGCTGCTAAAAGATTTTAAAGTTTCTGAATCTTGTGAAAAAATCTGTTCTTTCTTGTCACATGGTGCGTAGGATCTAAAGGTAAATAGGAACATTTGCTCTGAGATGTCCTATTAGGAGTCTTAGTACTATAATTAGTGCCTAGATGCAATACTGATGGGACAGCCAAAAGAGTGCTTTTAAGAAGTAATTATTGATTATTCTCTGCAAACAGTAGCTGAACTTTGTGTTACTGTTCAAAGAGGATCCTTCCTCTCTCTCCAGGTCATTCCTGTTCATCTTCCTCACTTTCCTCCTCTTTCTGCAAACACTTGTACCAAATGTGTTGATTAGATCACCTTTCTTATCTCCAGCCCACTTTTACACCCATTTACAGCCATTAATTCTTGTGATAACTTTGTAATTTAGCTCTTCTGTTAAAATTTCTTTATTCCCATGACTTGTTGAATTTCCTTTGCACAGCTGAGGAGCCATCTCGCTTGTTCTACCGCTCTTAATAAACAATCTCGCCTACTAAGCAGCACGGATGTACTTTGATCACTGAATCAACAGAAACTTGGAACTCGATAGATTAATGGTTGTGCTTACAATCAGCAGTCTTAATTGCCAGCTGCTGCCAGTCGCACCTGAGGACTCATAGAGTGCAAAACTCCGCAGAAGTGGTTGTGTTTCTAGGATATGTAACTGGACCAACCAGTCCCTAGGACTGGTCCCTTCTTCTCCATCAAAGCTTCATCTAGTTGCACAGAGGTGGAAAGTTCCTCCTGAGTCATCAACGCCAGCTCCCTCCTGTCATTTTAGGTAATGTTCATAGACCCGTCTTGCCCATACGCGGGGTTTACACTTCCCTTGTGGGGCTTCCCTAGCCCCTGTCCACGTGCTGCAAACGCCTTTGTAAGGTCCAGGTTTAGTTTGCTCGTGACCAGGAACGTCCACGTGTCGCAGCTTTTCCTGCTACCCCTCTGTTATCCTGCCCCGTCCTGCAAGCTGCCGTGCTACACGCGAGCCTCGTTCCTGCCTTCGCCTGGCCCAGGAGGCAAAGGCGTGACCCCGCCGGGCCACCCGTGAGGCTGATCCCGGGGGCAAGACGGGCCTTCCCGGACTCCCGGGACGGGTA
>NW_010577078.1:7626-19828 GCF_000705375.1 Tinamus guttatus | reverse complement strand
TGCGCCGAGATCAGCTTCTGCTGGCGGGAGCTGTGTGCGTCAGTTCGGGAGCAGGTGGTGTGCTTCGGCTCGGTTCCGAGGGCCAGCAAGGCAGAAATCTCGTGTAAAAGCTTATTTTCAAACGTGGTTTATGAGTTGTGCCTCCCTTTATCAGCTTATGCTATAAGGTTGTTGTTCTTGTTTTAAGAAAATGGCACGCCAGAAGTGCCTGCTGAAGGATGGAGAAGGTTTACCAGAGAACAGATATTCACAATGGTCGCAACAGCTTCTATCAACTTCAGCTCAATGATCTGCTATTCAATCCTGGGACCCTTTTTCCCTGCAGAGGTAAACCAAGAACTTAACCAACTGCTCTCCTTTTTTTTTTTTTCTTCCCTATGTTGAAACTTTTTAGTAGATCTTGAGCATCACAGGACTTTTTCGAGCTGGATCCTGTCTACAGACCAATTTCATCTACCCTGTGGCTGCAGAGGGGACGTACAGAAACGTCCTCAACACTTGCTTGCCTTCAGGGGTCTGCAGATTTTCCGACAGGTCTTCAGCTCAGCAGCCACTTCAGCTGTCACCTCTGTAGGCACCTGTATCTTCTACATGCTCTTAATGTAAAATATTAGTAAATATGAGTAAAATATTTTCTTAGCCCTATGTTGTGTAGCAGTTTGGTGGTAGAACTGAGGTGAAAACTCCAGTTGTGTCCTGACTTGCACTGCAGTGCCTTAGCCACTCAGTGGCTGTTTTTCTTTACACCTACCCCCTTGCTAGGTCATGTTGGCCATCTCTCACTGTGTTAAACATATGGGCCTGGTAAGTGGTGGGGAAAAATATCTCTCTCATTGTATTGAGTGAGTGCAGTACTTAAAATAGGGATGAAACAAATTGTCCTAGTGCCTTTGCAGCAGAAGTGTTTTCTTTCAAGTCCAAGTTGTTCCTAATTATCCAAGCTAATAATCTAAAGAAATCAATAGAAAAATCTAACAGAAAAATCTTTTTTTTCTGAATAGTCGAGTGAACTATCTGTGCATCAGGAACATACTTTGCCACCGCAAGCCCTCAGTGGGACAGGTCAATCATTTGCCTGGTGTTTGTTATGGGGATACAATGAAGATAACAAACTTTCCTGTTTGCCTTCCTACTGTGACCGGGGGATCTATATAAGTCTGATCACCTGTTTAGCAGTACAGCAAACAGCCCAGAATTTCCATTTCATTGCAGAATGAGCATTGATTTTTCCTTTATTAAATATATTTTAAATAGAGGAACAAGATGTCTTTAAATTGCTGTGTTGTGCCCTTATGAACCTTTCTTCTCTTTGAGAAATAAGATAGCCTTGTAACTGAGCTGATGGAGGATAAAAAAAGAACTAGTGCAAGGCTTAAGTGTTATTTGCCTCGGGAGTTTGCTTTCATCTTTACTAAATTGTTTTTTTTTTCTTTTTTTGCTTTTCTCCCTCTGCAGGCAGAAAAAAAAGGTGCCAGTAACACAATTGTTGGCATGATTTTTGGATGTTTTGCTTTATTCAATTTCTTGACTTCTTTAATCTTGGGAAATTATGTAAGTATAATTCAAATTAATTTATTTCTGTGATGACACAGGGTGATGCATGAAGACAGGTCCATGAGGCAGAGTAGAGCGGTGTTTCTTTGATACTGCCTTTGGAGGCTTGCCTTTACGTTAGGTGGAGCCTGGCTAGTCAGTCTGAATGGAGATTGTCAGTACAATTTAAAAATTCCTCTTCCCTACAACTCTTGAAGATAGGATAAGGTAGCTGATGTGTTTGTGGTTTGCTCCTTCTGTTAATTATTTTGTTTGCATCAGAATAATCCGCTTATTCTTTATTTTGCTTCCCTTTTCCCATAACCTACTGTTTTCCACCCCTTTCTATTTATTGCACTTTTTTATTCTGTTTGACTTGGTCTATTTTGTAAGGCCTTTTTCTGGTATGCTGCCTTTTCATAACATTTCCTCTCATTACAACACCCTGCACCTTAGCTCCCTTTCCTTTTATCACTCCTATGACGAGTTAAATGTGTCTGTTTCTTGCAACTTAAGTTCTCATGCAGATTCAGGATTTTGTTTTTTTCTTGCTAGAGGAGTTACAAATAAATTACATGACAGTTTGTACCATATGCTGAAGCACCACTGGTTGGCTAGACCTGCTGGATCGTACCCTAAGTTGGGCTCCTGCAATTTCACCGTGTTTTGGTTCTTTGGCTGCCAGATCTCTACCCTGACCCATGGTGAATGTGTTTCTCCTGGGGATGAGGTGGCTCCTCATGCCGTTGCATGAGTGCTCAGTCCAACCTGAGGTGCCTTCAGCTATGGCACAAACCTCACCGAGATCTTGCAGGTGGGAGGGAGCTGGCTTCAGAGAAGATGCTGAAATGATCAGGTCTTTATCAAGAGAGGTGCATGGCCCAGCAGTCATGAGGTCATGAGGATTTCAGTGAAACTCAACAAACTAGGGGCTTCAATGGCAGAAGCACAAAGACTTTGCTGAGGTCTGAACAGGTTGAAATGTCCATTTTCCTTAAGGGAAGTTACAGCATAGAATTAGAAGCCCAGATGTGCTTTGTTGCTGGATTGAGTTAGCTCATGGCATGCCATTGCCCAATGATACTGTCTGAAATGAATGACTGTGAAGCCTATTTCTGGCAATTTTAAGCCTGAGGAAGCTGGAGTTGCCCTGTTTCCTATTCCAAAACTTTGTAGTATTAAAGCTCATAGTAAAATTGCTACCGAGTCAGCTCCCCTGACTCTCTTCTGCCATAAATGCGGTGGGGACCTCTTTGCTGACTTGGTGCCTCTGGCAGCCCTGTAATTGACTGTGTTACTGAGGGTAGCACATCACTGCTGGTGGCAGTGAATGCTGCTGCACTCTGCTGCTGTACAGAAGCTGCAGCAACCAGCTGTGAAATAGTTAACTGCACCAGTGTCTTACCATTCTGAAAACTGGGTTAAGTCACTTAACCATTTAGAATATTTTTAGGTTCAGTATTGTATGGAGGCACACAGGCAGGAGCACTTTCTCCACATCTGTTAACAGTGTTTTCTATGAAATGCCCATTATGTTTTGATTTATTAACAGCAATGTACTTTGAAATATTTTTGATTTTGATATGTGAAATGATTTGATTTACAGCTTACACAAATAGGAGCAAAATTCATGTTTGTGGCAGGGATGTTTATTTCTGGATGTGTTACAATTCTGTTTGGGTGAGTAATTTTTGTTTTTTATTGCATTTTTTTCTGATTTATGTTCATTCGTGTGAAAAGATGTTCATAAAATGAAGTTGAAAACTTGTGGACATCTTTTAGGTCACAACTTTTTTCATCTTTGCTTTCTATCTCTCCCTTATAAGGCGGAATGAACACTTCTCTCTTTCAGTATGTTTATTTCTTTCTTTAAAAAAGTATTGATTGCAAATGCAGCATTGAGACTCTTGTAACTGTGACCCTTGAAGAAGAAGAAGACCTAAGAAGGGCATTTTCAGAAGCCTTTAGCAGATGGCTTGTCCCATCCTGAAAACTTGCTCTTTTTCAGAATGCTGGACAAGGTGCCCAGTGGACCACTGTTCATCGCTTTATGCTT
Organism: Tinamus guttatus; assembly: GCF_000705375.1. Next base: position 16,239 of record NW_010577078.1, on the reverse strand, counting down.
TTTAGTAAGAGCAATGGATGCAATAGGTTTTGCAGCAGCAATGACAGCATCATTCTCAATCCTTGCGAAGGCATTCCCCAGTAACATAGCTACTGTCATGGTAAGCACCAAAAATGATATTATAGCTGGTTACTCGCAACACAGTGAATTACCTGCCTAAAACCAGTTGGATAAAATTTGCTCTGTCATATTCAGATGTATTTGAAATTGTCACATAATGTTCATTCTTAATTTAGAATCACAATTCTAGAACAAGTTCACTCCTTAGCTTAGCTTCAATTAAATATAATTAATCAAACAGTATGTATTGTTGCTTAAATTTTGAAGACAGCTCACTGAATTGACAGTAGTAGTAATCTCTTAAATTGAAAGCAGGTTATTAGAATGATAATTCAGATTTAAATAGCCACATAAGTGATAGGAACATTCATGACTAGTTTATTCAACAGATTTAAATAATTCATCCAAATACGTTGATTTAAATGATTTAAATTTAAATTCATCCAAATATGTTGATTTAAATGTTTTAAATTTAAATTCATTCAAATAAGTTGATTTAAATGAATGAGAGATACAAAACTGGAAATAACTTTGGTTTTGTTCTCCTTGCATAATCTGTTAAAATAAAGAGTGGTAAGATCTTGACAAGATATGAGGAAAGCTATAAATCTAAAGAGTTTGTGGTCATCAGTGATTCAGTCCAATTACAGATTACTTAAACTGGCTTTTTTATACTATCTGGGGGAAAACACTTCATATTTAATAAAATGTCTCTTTAATTCTAGTTTCAATTAAAGAAATAACTGGCTTAACAGTTATTCACTAATTAAAGCTTAAGAACATCCTTCAGAGTATTTAATAAAATTGAGAAAGTTGATGCTTTTTTCAGATTCTTGTTAAGTCTTGTAGTGGCTTTTCTAAATGGATATTAGAAAACTATTAAATTGTATCAGCAATAAGGAACTGGCATTTTCTTTGAAAATGGGGTAATATGTTGTAATCATACTTTGAATCTATTCTGATAGTAATGTTAAGTTTTCCCATTTGCAAATTTTAAAATGCAATTTAAATAGCTAAATAAAGAAAGCTCAACTTAAAAGAGCCTAACTGCAAGTAAAGGATGTATGTACAGTTTTCTGTGTTACCATCAGACTTCAAGGAAAAATAAGTTGTCCGAAACACCAATGACAACACAATAAAAACTCGACAAGCTGAGTTTTCCCCAGTGCAATTTCAGTGTTACTCCCTACTTAGAGTCACTAAATCCAGACAGTTGGTTGTGGGGTGAAACACCTACCTCGCCTTGGGCTGTAGCATAACTTTGCATGTGGGATAAGTGATCCCTTTGGCCAGAGCTGCCCTAAGGATGCTGCCTATCAGCAAAGCAATGGCCCTGTCTCAGGAGCTGGGAACATTTGGTACCAGCTGAGTGACTGACGCTGCAATGCTTCAAATACAAATAGTTCTCTGTAATGAAGCAAAAAGGGTAGTAGCTGTAACCCAGACAACTGTAAAATTCCTTTTGCTCCCTGCCTTTGTAAAGGCCTCTACTAGCTTTTATTCCCCGTAGTGATGAATTCCCTCTTTTTTTCCTATCCTGACTACATTGTACCACTCCTCAGAGAAGTGGTACAGAGAAGCTTTTTATTCTACATTGAAAATTCTAACCAAATTACTTCTTTTCTTCTGGTATGTTTTCTTTCTCATCCTCTAGGGTAGCCTTGAGATTTTTACAGGGCTTGGACTGGTGCTGGGTCCACCTTTAGGTGGCTTTTTATACCAATCGTTTGGTTATGAGGTCCCTTTCATTACACTGGGTTGTCTAGTGTTGGTCCTGGTGCCTGTGAATATGTACCTGTTACCAAAATACGGTAAGTGTCCTTCTGCCCAGCTCCTCTGGTCAGTCAGTTTGAGGCTCATGTCTAAACTGAACTTCAATTTGATATGTACATAAATGTCCATTAGACAAACATCATCTTCTAGAGTCTGATCCAGCTCAGAGGGCAAAGCTCCAGCTAAATCAATTTGTGCCCTTGATCAGGCCCATGTTTTAATGCTAACTAAAACTAATGCGTGCACATGGCCTAGAGTCCATTTCTGCAAACACTAACATCTCTGTATAGAAATCAGCTGAGATGTATTTTTGTTTCATTGTGTGTCCTTAGCTTCAGGGCTTGTAAAGAATCAGTTATATCTGCTTAATATCAGCTTATCACTATAATCAGTTGAAGAAGGGCTGGAGACGTATTTTGCATGGAAAAAGAGAACTTGACCTATTTGCAGGGTTAATGCCTTCCCCCCACCCCGAATTACTGGGGGGTAGAGTAAAGGTGGGTATTTTTACTGTATGATGCAAGATCTGGTTAATATGAATGGATTGTAAAGTCACTAAACAATGGTTTTAACTGCAATGCTTCAGATTATCTGAATTTCCCTGCATTTTAGATAGTGCTGTTTGGAACAATGGTAGCTTAAAGATAAACCCTCATGAAAGATGATTATTGTCAAGTTCCAGTTGCATAATAGTCTAGTATTGGTTTCCATTGCTTGTTAGATAGCAAGATAATAGGGCTATAAAAGGGAAAACATTGTTTTTTTATTTTTTAGGGTGGAGGGGTGACAGGAAAATGACTCCTAGACTTATGCTACAAAAAAGGATGTAACTTACCCTGTTTTTCTCTTGAGACAGATGCAATCCCTAGCAAGGACTCCTTTTGGAAGCTTATTCTTCTGCCAAAAGTCTTGTTACTCTGTTTTATTATATTTTCTCTAAGTTCAGGCTTGGGCTTTTTGGACCCCACAATGTCTCTATTTATCCTAAAGAAGGTAAGTCTCTTAACGTGCAAGGAAGTAGTGACTTCCTAAATAGTGGATAATTGGTTATAAATCTGATTTAAATACTGTAAACAATATTAGATCTTATCCAATAGAAAATATTAAAAGCAAATGAAAATTAGAGATTTCCACATTACTGACAAATCACAGTTCCTATTTACTTCATCTGTTGATGCAGGGTGCCAACACCTCTGAAAATAAAGAAATCTAGGGCCTTTAAAATATATATCTTTTTCCAGTTAATGGGCTTTCAACTGCATAGTCCTTTCTCTGAACAGGCACAGCAGCTGATTTTGTAAAGTGGGACTTTCCCTTGTTTATGAAAGGTAAATTCTGTAAAATTGCAGCAGTCACTAACACTGTGTCTATAGATGGGAAGACTTGAGGGGGTATAATGTCACTGCTTTGCCTTCTGTTAAAGCAATAACAATATTAAACTGCTTGCAACGATGTAGCCTGTTGGCTGACTTTTTTTCATTCATTAGAAAGCAATTGTTCTGGTGTAGCTTGAAGTCAGGTAATGGTTTTGGAACGCTTTATTTATTAATAGTGTTCTAGGTAATAGCATTTGACTGGTTCTAGTGCTGTTGTATTTTTCCCTCTCTAGTCCAGCATTTAGAGAATTCAGGATAGAGGAGAGTTGAAGCTAACATATCCCATCACTAGAGATACGGATGTATGTTTTGACCATCCAGACAGGGCCTGTGACTGTCCCACTGTAGAGTATTCTGCACCAGTGTGGCACTCCTGCTTTCTGCCTGCACTAGCAGAAAGTCACTGTAGAAGGACTGTAGCCTGCTTTGGTGAGTGTGTTATCAAACTGCTAAAGTAGCATTATTGCTATGTTCTTGCGTATGACAAGGAAATAATGAATACTTAGATAGTTTATGCCACATGAACCAGTTTGGAATACCTTGTAAGTGGTAGTTAAAGCTACCACCATTTGAGGGGTTGGTACACTTGTGATTAATTCCATACTTTGCTTCAATACAGGAAGGTGACTCTATGTTAGGAAACTGTAGACCTCAGGGTTCTTCCAAAAAGCCTTTTGTTCTAATAAAAATCCTCCTCTGAAAAGCGCAAGTTGTGTTTTGTAGAACCACTTGCTTTAAAGATGCACTGATTTACAGTGGAGGACTACTGTATTTATGCCTTTCAAATTGAAAATAAAACTGATGTTTGGAGCCTAAAGTCACCCCAATTTCTCTGTCGGAAATGTCTCTTTCAAATATACTAGATATTGATGTTAGAATCCTGTGTGCTGGCCTAGGGCAAAGCTCCTGGTTACCCTGAAGATTATTTAGGTTTGATTTGTATATAGTCCTGTCAGCCCTTGTCACTCCACACTAAGACATGGAAGTAGAAGGCCAGAGCTTTTTCTGATGGCTTCAAACACTTCACAAATGCCTCTGTATGACACAATAAAACCCAATACTAAGAATTATGCATGAATTTCAGCAGTTTGATCTAAAAAATGTATTTTAGGTCATCCTTCAAAAATGTTATATATATATTTGTGTTTAGATTTTTTTTTTCCTTTCTTTTTCACAGTTTAACCTCCCTGCTGGTTATGTGGGCTTAGTATTCCTAGGTTTGGCAGTCTCTTATTCCGTGTCTTCTCCGCTCCTCGGATTCTTAAGTGACAAGCTGCCAGTGAGTAATGCCCTGTTGTGTGTGTAGTATCAATAAAACACTCTGTGGGTATGTGCATTTGTGTGTATATGTATAATGTATAGTTAATACTGGTGAACTTTTGATGCTATTATTTTGAAATAATAGGTACAGTAAAATACTATAAAGGGATATGCCTTTCAGCATCTTACACTGAATCCTGTCAGCTTAAAGGTCTCCTGTGCAGGGCTCCTGTAAGAATGCGAGAAAGTCCAAAATCATAAAAGACAGTGGACAAGTACCCTGCAGTTGAAGTATGTTAAACCTTTTTGGTGTACTAAATGTAGTCCACTTTTACCACTTTCCATATTGGCTGTAAAGTTGTCACAGTTATTGGGGTTTTTTTTTGTTTGTTTTTTCCCCCCTAATTTTATTAACTTTGGGGAAGAAAAGAATAAACAAATTTGGTCAGCTGTTTTGACTTATATCTCTTAATAAATGTATTACCAGAGTTATTTGTGTGTCAGCATCTACTGGCTTTGGCAGGAGGGCTAGCTGGTTCTGTAGCTCTGTTTAACTGCAGGGTAGGAATCAACTTTGATGGATTTATCTAACGGTGCCTTGTTGACAGCCACTGATCAAAGACACAAAACCACCTAGGTTTTGCATGATCTGCATGAATGACAATGTTATTTTTCTGATGCCTTGTTTTTTTTTTTTTTTTTTTTTTCCCCTAACACAGACTAATAATGTCCTTTGACCATACATAGATGGATGAATTTTTTTTTTTGTGGCCGTTGTTTTTTTTTTTTTTTTTTTTTCCCCTAACACAGGCTAATAATGTCCTTTGACCATACATTATAATTCTGTGCAGTGCTATACGGGGTTTCTTATCTTAAGGAATAGTAAGACCTAAAACATATTTCTATCAGAACATTACTAGTCCTTACTCTGCATCCTAAAGAAACCTCTCTGTTAAGTAGCTCCTGCCAGCAATTGTGCCACCATTTGTGGCAAGGAAAGATGAATTCAATGTTTTTTGCTGGTGTTCAGAACTGACAGAAAAATTGTGAATTTCTAGCTGGTATGTAATGATGGTCTGTATAGTAGCCTTACTGTTTAGAAGATGATTTAGAAGAGGAGGATTGGGAAAGGTGAAATGTTTAAAGATGTGAATTTAGAATGTAATCAACCTACCCTTTTCTTCTCTTTCACAGTACCTCAGGAAATGGCTGCTGATCTTTGGAAGCTTTATAACAGCAGCCTGCTTTTTCATGTTAGGACCTGCTCCTGTACTGCACATTGAAAGGTAAAGAATTGCTTCTTCTCCAACGTCCTTGAACCACCTCCTTAAGTGGTGTTTTTGGTCCCAACTATAATGACCATAGTCGCATATGTCCACAAATCTATAGTTAGCACCTCTGACCAGGAAAAAGCATTGATTTTTTTGCCTCAAACATGAGCATATTAATGTACATCAGTGAAAATATCTGAAAACTGAGATGTGACTAAAATAGAAATGACAGCTTCTTAAAATGGATCTTTTTTATTTACCTTTTGTTGTTGTATTTGATCATGTTACCATGTGCAGCATGGAAACAGCGCTGCTTTTTATTTTCCGTTCCTCACGGTTCTTTGGCATTTGCCATGCAGTAACACAGCCGTCTTTTTCTCTTATTTTTATAATCTCAGTTTCATCAACATTTATCAACTGTGGGTTTTATGTGTTTGGCTGTGCAGCACTGTTGAGTTTTCCCTCTCCCTGTGTAGACTACTGAGAAAAATGCCAGGATATAGCTTTGCTTTCAGCTAGCTGAATAGGACAATGTCCATCTTACCTGGACAGTGCATTGCCATGTTAATTCACAGCAAAACAAACTCTGCTACATTTGCAAAACAGCTGTATGAACCTTTCCTAGATTGTATAGTCTGTTAAAGCTGGTGATAGACTTGTTAATGTGTTGAATTAGTCAACCCTTCCCTCCCAGGCTCACACTTTTTAAAAAAGATAATGCATTTCAAACTGACCTAGTGAGAAAAAGAGATCAGTAACATCTTCAACATTGTTTTCCTTAGCTAAGTCTTTTGGGGCATAATTTATTTAGATTACAAAACTCTACCTGCAAAATTCTTCTTTCATACCACTAACCAAGTCTGGAGTTGAACATATGTATTGTCAAATTAAGCTCATTTTTCTACTGTTCCTGTGCATGCTCCTCCTAAGTAGAACTCCATTTAAAAAGGAAATATTTGACTCAAGCTCAAGATTTCCAAAGTTCTTTTCAAAAAGGCCTTTTCACATGGAGAGCTCTGTTTTCTAGTCCTAGTGTTCATTTCAAATAGGGTTCATTTTGGCTTCAAGAAACCTGGTTTTCTGGTCAGTCATGGAGAGCCAATGCAGAACCTTCAGTCAAATAGAGAGCTGATTTGAAAATGATTCTTGAACAATTAAGTACTTTTAAGTGTCTCTTTTGCAGTAAACTGTGGATGTTTGTCCTAGTGCTGGTTTTGCTTGGCTTTTCCCTTGGCATGTGTGCTATTCCAGTATTTCCAGAGGCTCTGCACTGTGCATAGTAAGTAACTTTGTCTAACTTATATTCCTGTTACCTTTCATTATAGAGAGCTCAAGTTGCACCATATTTTCAAGAGTGTTAAGTGGGTTTTTGTTATCGTTTTTTTTTCCCCTTTTTGAGACAATGTTAGTATGTCATACTTAAAAGCCAACGCTGCTTTTTGTCCTATTTGCTTGATTAAGCACTTCATTGGAAACTCTCGCAGTAAGGAGAAAGCCTGGTGCATTTTCATACACGTGATTTATTTCAGCCTCTTAGGAAGCTTGATAGCCAGCAATTTTACCTGGATTTTCATGGTGCGTTGGCATTAGCAGCTGCACCTGCAGGAGTCATACTTGCTCAAAGTACAAGTTCTATGATATAGTTTCAGTCATGCGCTAAGATGGTCTTAGTTTAATCTTATATTAAAGTATATTCCCCTTAAAACATGAGCTTTCCTTCTTAAAATCCTTCTCTCGTTGTTTCACACTTGACATATGATGTGTGGGGAATGAGTGATACAGTGATAGACAGACATGACTTTGCTGTACGCTCTTTCCTGTTACTGTTTATGTCATATGTAAGTTAAAAAGAGAGAAAAAAAAAAGTGTCCCTATAGGAGTAGACAGAAACAGGAAGATTGAGATACAGTACTGTATTACGCCTAATTTGATTGGTCTTTCTTTCCATAGTGAGAATGGCTTTGAAGAAGGTCTGAGTCTTTTGGGACTGGTGTCTGGGCTCTTCAGTGCTATGTGGTCCCTTGGGTAAGTAAACAGTCACCTTTGGACAAATTGTTAGTGTCTGGCTGCTTTGGCTGTTTGTTTCAGGTGATAGTATTGTCACATGAAAGCCTGCCACGTCACAACTAAAGATCTTTCACTGCAGACATTGTTTTGACCTGGATTCAAAATGGTCTTCAAAACAGATTTCTAGTGGACATATTAAAGTTGCTGCTCAACAGAGGGAATGGGCTCTGAACTTGTCTTCCATGAAATGTTTAGTGTTTGATATTTAGAAGATGTTTTACAGAGCTAAGTTCTCCCATGTGGAATGGGGTAGACAGCATATGTGTCTGACTAGTTTCTTTTAATCCCTCACTCAGTTTCCACATTCACTTTCTTTTGTCCTTCTTAGGACAAAAGCTGTATAGCTTAGGATATAATTTTGTCTTCTCTTACAGCCCTAGCTATTATTCATGGTCTGTGTTTCCTCAGCTTAGCAGAGCACATCTGAACTTCTTACCCAAGAGTTGTAAGAGAAGTGGGTGTAAGGTGCTACTAGCAACACCTTTAAGAGTTGTCACTTACTGGGAATGGACACAAACCTGCTTGACAGCTCTTCCAGCATTTTTTATTTATCAGTCCTCTGTGGCTGCTGATGGGTTTTAATGCTACAAATAACTGAACAACTAGCTCTCCTGTCAAGGACATTTTTACAGAGGTGTGGAAGTGCAGGTAGGGTGCATTAAGAAGAGCGGCTCCAGCAGGTCGAGGGAGGTGATCCTGCCCCTCTACTCAGCCCTGGTGAGGCCACATCTGGAGTATTGTGTCCAGTTCTGGGCTCCACAGTACAAGAGGGATGTGGAGCTGCTGGAGAGAGTCCAGCGCAGGGC
>NW_010577077.1:107206-130734 GCF_000705375.1 Tinamus guttatus | reverse complement strand
AAGCTTCCGAACCTGCTCCTAAGGGCAGGGGGTACCCGGCCCCTCGCCGCCTTCACCGAGCAGCACGTACCTTACACCTGCACACATGGAACACCGAGACACGACAGCCTCCAGCATGGAGAGAAGGGGCCCCGCAGGTCCCACGTGGGCAGGAACAACGCTGGAGTCGTTTCTACCCACCGACCTGCACGTGCAAACACGGAAACCTGCAGCTACATCGAGTTTTGAGGCAGGTTCCGATCCCCAGGCAGGGACCCGCGCAGCCCTTCGCACAGGCAGGGCAGGACAAGGTTGAGCCTCACCTCTTCGTAGGGGCTGATCTAAAATTAACGAGAAGCAAATTCCAGCTTAATCCAATTATTTGTACTAAATTAAAATCCCTCACTAATCCTTTATCAGTGCCTGCTTACTCCACAGAGGAGAGAACCCCGGAGCTTCGTTAACTGGTGGGAAGCTGCACAGGGCAACGCAAGGCTGGAGAGGGACCGGCTCTGCGAGCCCGCTGCAAAGCGGGGGGACCGCCTGGATCACAGCTCCGGTGCCACATTTCTGAACAAATAAATAAATAAAACAAGAGAAAACGGGAAGCATTTTGCCCATCTGCTCCTTGGAGACCTGTGGCCGGTTGCTGCACGCCCACGGAGCGAGGCGGACGCGAGACGAGGCCGTATTGTGCCCACGCAGACACTGCGGCCAAGGGGTGCAGGAGCTGAGATGTGGAGCACCCAAAGCAACTCCCAACCCCAAACTTCTGTCCTGGGCCAAAACCCCTGTCCTGGTGCCTGCCCTGAGGAGCGACAGAGACTATTCCCATGTAAGAGCTCCAGACAGACCTAACGCCAACCACTCCAGGAAAGGAAACACAGTCCGGATCGGGAAGGGAAACCACGTTTCCGGGTGCCAGCGCGTTGCTCCCTCTTGCCTTAAGTCATCATCACCTTGTCCTCCTATTCCAGGCGGGCCGGGCAGCGGGGGCAGCGCTGCAGCCTCTGCCCGCTCGGGACACGGGGAGACCTCCAGGCTCCTTCCCGGCATCTCCGCAGGCTCCACAACCCCCCTATTCACACCAGCACCAGCCACCACCCACAGCTTCTCCAAGGCACGAAAATAAACTCATTCATTAGAATATTTAACACAGCAATTTCCCCAGAGAGGAGGAAGAGGCGTGCCTGCATCTTCTGAAAGCAGCGTTATTCAACCCTCCAGTTGATATTTATTTGTTAGATGATGAAAAACAAAGGCCACAAAGAGGCACAACAGCCTCTTGAGCCTTCTGGAGCCCAGCACAAGCCTGTGCCAGCCGCTCGTGACTGCAGGGCGAATGCAAGAGGTGCATGGGGAGATGCTGAAAGCCCTCCAGGAGCCCAGGGCTGGAGGGGACACCAGCTCGGGACGCTCTCAATGGCCACGGAGGCCTCCTGCTCCACAAGCACCTCCCTCATTAACTCCCACTGCTGAGGACCCCAGAGCAGCGGCCAACACAACCCAACGCTGCGAGGCTGCAAACCCAGCTGGCCTCAGACAGAAAGATGGAGCTTCGTTAAACCGCCCCTTTCTAGGAGGAAAAATAAAAATGGAGTGAAATCTTTCAGCCCCTACTAAAAATTAATGTGAGTTTCATTTACTCCGCGTGTTCAGGAAAGCGCTCTTCAGCTTTAGGAAGAAAATCAGCAAGGACATGACCTTTAATGCACTGAGTTGGAGCAGGGGCAAATTCGGTATCATGGGGCTATGAGTGTGGGATGAAGTAATTACAGTGGAAACCCACCTTGCCCATGATTTTTATGCATGGAAAAGTTTCAAAAAATAACAGACCAACAGGCGCTGCTGTTACCTACGAGCCCTGTAAAGTATCCAGAAATTTTATTCTGATCACTACCTGCATGATAAGAATTGAGGCAGAAGTAAAACCCTATGGTTGATAAACAAAGCAGCCAAATCCAGCCTCTAGGCAGCGACCCAAAATTATGATTAATTTAATGGAGGGGGAAAAACCCTTATTTTCTCATCCTCAGTAGAGGCAGGTTTTGAAAGGTCATAGGGTAAAACCTGAAAGTTAAAATGAGATCTCAAAAAACCACCACGGGAAACCATTAGAAGAAATGTATGCGTTCACCCCTCTGCAAACACACCTTTAACCAACTCACAGGCATCAGGAGCCATGAGCCCCAGCACCTCCTCTCACTCCTCCACGTATCTCAAGACAGAAATCAAGTATTTGGGACATTCAGAATCCAAGCTCCTTGAAATTCAAATTTAAATTAGGTTTTTTTAATAAACTACACATCATACAGTTCTTCTAAAAGGTTTCTTGAAAGGTTTAATAAATCCTAAATAAATAAATAAAACATTGTACTTCAAGAAGTCATAAAGTTCAAATAAGATAACCTTGAATTTAGTTTCCTGCACATAGTAATGAAGCTCCAGAGTATTGGAAATTTTCCTGCTGCTGCAGAGAAAAATAAATTGGGCAGCCGCAGTGAGTGCTCTCCCTTAGTACAAATGAACATAAACAAGATGCAAGAATGCAAAGCCAGCATGTGCGGCCAGCTATAATTTTCTGTGATTAGAGACTAAAATGAAATGTAAAACAACATCCCAGAGTGTCAAATTAGTTAAAAAAAAAAAAAAGAGTCATGGACAACATAAAAAGAAGTTTCTCCTTTTTAAAGTCTTACAACTCCCTACAAAAATGATGAAAATGAAAGGCATATTCGTCTCGGTATCCAAACAAGTTTTCCTTTTAGCTTCTCCGTACAGCCCTGCACCCACCTAACCGGGATCGGCGTTCCCGGTTGGCCGCGCGCTGGTCCCTGCGGGCGGATGCGGGAGCGCGGCCTTCCCAAGGAGGCTGCAGCTCCTGGAGACCCTGCGGGAACAGCCCAAACCCTCTGTGCTACCTGGTGTGGGGGTGTTGCAAACTGAACACTAATCCAAAAGCAGCAAAACAATACCCTAGGAAACACTAAAAGTCCTTTAAAAAAATCCTAGGAGAAGAATGTGGGGCTAGAAGGTGCAGATTTCCTAACAGAGGTTTCGATACAAGAGCAATTCCTGCAATTTCTCCATGGACCTTAAGACTCACCTGTTTCTGAGCATCCTTCCACCCAAGGGATGGTGTAACAAGGCTGGGAGACCAAGACTGGAACCACGTCAATCTACAGAGCTCTGTCCTGCGTTGTTCCAGACAGCCGAGCTGCTCCATCCCCATCCCTAGAACTAACTAAACTTCGTCCTGGAAACAGACGGGATTTTTCTCCCCCAGGACGCTGTGAACAGTCCCCTGCTCTAATGAACAACTCAACCATCTCAAATTCCAGGCAAAACGTCTTCCCGGCCAGCTCCAACCCACACCAATCCCCTGTTTCTAAGTGTTGGAGCTCAGGTTGGGAGCTTGGCTCTCACAGGAGGATGCACCCGCTTCCCTGCAGACACACAACTCTGCCAAATCACCTGCAGTTTAAGGTCACTTAAACTAGCTTAAATTTAATAAACTCCGTACGTGGGAAGCTGTCATGGAGGGTACTTACGGAGTGCCACATCCACCAGCTCATCTGGGCATTAAGCTGTTTCCCAAAGCTCTTCACTACTCCACGATCTGGGAAAACGAGCCCTCAAGCTCTGCAGAAGGAGCCCAAGAGATGCTACACAAAGAGCAGATGTGCTCTCCTCCTCTTCCCCTCCATCCCATTCATTCCCTTTCCACAGGATTCCCTATCCATAGGATACCCAGAGAGTGGGGGCTCACACCACTCACTTCTGATGCTCCTGCAATGTAGTCACTTCTGAGGAGCTTAATGGAAGTTTCAGGTTCCAAGACGAAAACCATCATTTACCCTAACAAAAGCCAAAGAAGGTAAAAGCGGCCTCTCCTCCCCTCATTCTTTTTGCCACAAGAAGAAGGGCAGTATTAGGCTAACGGAAGGAGAAGAGAAGCAAGTACAAACACAGGAATAACACGGTATTTCAGAAAACACAACCATATTGCACATAGCAACAAAAGGCCTTTGACACTTTTCCCTCATTCCAAAGCCAGGCTCCGAGACCAAGTGAGCACCTCTCGTCTAGCGTCTGCCCCCACGTCAGCTCTGCCCTCCCGTGCCCGTTCTGAAGTGATTCCAAGGAGCTACAAAGGCTTCTGCCCATGCCCAGCTCCAACCAGCCAAGCGCCGCTCCAAGGAGCAAGGACAGAGCAAACGCATGGGAAGCGGCTCCTGGTTTCACTGGTTGATTCTGTATCACACGGAAGGTCTAGGGCAGTGGTGTGGAGCTGAAAACTCTCTGAAGCCTCAGAACAACAGATAGGTCCCTCACCATTTTCATCTTGACTTCTGGCTGCCGAAGCTCTGGACAGGTAACTTTTGTTGGTTGATCAACTTCAGAGGGCAACAGCATAGAGAAGAATCTAGAGCTCAGGTCACCCCTCACGCTAGGAGCAAAGTCTTATCAAAGGTTGAAGCAACCTCCAACAGAAAAATAAGAGAAGGGAAGGCTAAAGGATCTTGCGAGGCCTTTTGACCTGCACAGCTGCTGATCCTGAAGCCTTTCCTGACCAGCATTCCTCAGTTCCTCACACTTTCAGTTTTAGCTAAGAGCCTCTCTTCGCTTTATTTTTGACCCTTTCGCCCAACAGTTCTGGCAGTAATTACATATTTTTCATAGGGAATTGGCTTCGGTACGGTCAAAGAAGAATCAAAGGAGGAGATTACAAAAGCTTGGCTCCGTCGTAAGCCTGGTTCAAGCCACCTCATGTCTCTGAACTTACTTTCCCACAGCCACAAGACTTCATCAGCTTTTCTAGGTGGGCTCTAAAAGCCCCAGACCAAAGGCACTGTGCTGGAGCACTGCAGCACTCCCTTCCACCTGGCTATGGCCTCTTCACTCAGTTATGTGGGGTGACCTAACGGGACAGACCGAGCGCTGAAGAGACCCTAAACGCCTGCAGAGCATTGGTGAGACCACGGCAAACACGGTGTCACCCGCGTGCGCTCCTGCTCCGCGGGCTGCACATCGCTGAAGACACGGCCCGTGACTGGAGCAGCGTTCGGGGGCAGAGCACAGCTAGTGTCAATGACAAGAGAGCAAGGCCGCTTTAATACGTAAGGCCTGTGATGCTGGCTAAGGCCAAAAATCTTTCTGGAGCCCAAAGTCTCCAGACTTGGAGATCTTACAAACTGTGAGCATCCACAGTGACTACGGGTCCTCAGGAACCACCTCCTCCAGGTGGTTTCCAGCCGATACCCACCACCCTTGTACTGGGGCAGTGAGTTGTCACTCGCTGCGTGGTCCTCAAGGCACCTTGCAGTCTGGCCTGCACTCACCACGCAGCAGGAACTCGCAAACGCCTTCCCTTGGCCTGGAAGGTCTCAAAGGGCCTTCACGGGAGAGCACAACACCGCGCAGCAGAAGAATCGCAGAGCCAGGCCCCTCCGAAGTCACCGGGTTATTCTGAGGACACCAGCGCAGACCAATGAAGGATCTTAATTTTCAGAGGTTAGAACTTACTTCTCGGCTCCTTTTCCTACTCTGCCCGATGGTTTTTCCAAGGGAGGACAGTGAAAAGAGCCGTTCAGCCCAAGCCAGCTCACGTTGCTCGCGGGCAGCCGCGCTCCGGAGGAGCCGCTCACCATCCAGCGGCTTTCACGGGGAAGCGGAAGCCTCTTTTCTGCTCACATAAAAGACGGTGACCAAATAGACTGGTGGGAACAGAAGTGTTAAATAGGACCATTCTATTCATGACTTGGTCTTTGGCACTTCCATTTCCTACCTTTGCAGGAACATCATCCCAAGGATGGAGAGCTGCAACCTCTCCCCAGGACACATCACACCATGGGGTTTGTACAGAGACCAGCAGGACAAAAGACAGGCCAGATGAGGTGGCTACAGTTTCTTTTAAATAAAATTATACGATCAGAGGCGTTTATCTAAAATAAGTTTGTATTTAGTTTGTGTTTATAAAGACGAGACTTTCACCAGACAGTGTTTTGCTGTCATTTTCTTTCCAGCGAAAGTCTTCACAGGGGTTATTCTTTCTCCTTTCTTACATGAGAAAGTTTCCTCAGTCTCCAGGAAGTGCCTTTTCACAGCAATGGCAAGACTAAAGGAAAATGCTTAAAAAAGCAGAGTGCCGCAGCATCTTTTTTTTTCCCCCCAAATCTTTTTCTCTTAATCAAGAGGAATTTAAGTATTGACAAGACACAAACGTTTCAGAACCAATTTCACAAACTTTTCTCTCCCTCAAATGAGGTTCTGTTAATCTATAAAACCAGAAAGGAAAAAAGAAGTATTTTTGCCCTGCAAATCACTCCCACTGCTGCGCCTCGAAGCCTCAGTGAGCCAGCCGGATGGCAGCGATGTCCTTAGCACAAAAATCCACACTTGTGCTGCGAGCCGGACAATCCCCTTGTTCCTTAAAGCCCAAGTTATGGTCCTGGTAATTCTGTGGGGCTTTTTAAATGACATTTTGAGCCGGTTTCACTGCTACATTCACTGCCACCTGTATAAACTGCGTCCCGAGGGGCTCTAGCTTTGGCGGCAGGGGGTTGCTATTCTATATTATAAAGAAACCTGTGCAGGGAACAGCTATACTCACGGAAAGTGGGTCTAAACACAGGTTTAGTTCCGTCCCAAGCATCTCGCCAGCACTTCTTCTGCAATGAGCATTTCAGTCTACTCTGCTTTTATGGAATAAGGTGCTTAAGGCAAGGCAAAATTGAAACCTGAGACTATTAAAGAGGGAATATATTCACGCTGGTACAAATGGATGTGGCGTTTTTTTATATGAAAGCCTGGCATACTCAGCAAAATACCCATTCCTTTACAAAAAGGCACACCAAGATCACCTGATTTAGGACAGTGGGTCCCTGCACCTCATCCCTGGGTACATTCAAGTTCAATAAGTAATTCCTGCCACATGAAAGATGCACCTTTATCACGGATGCCTTTGACAGCAGCACTGCACATTGCCAACAAAAATCAGTGTTGACATCTATACTCTCAGCTTAAAAGAAAATGCAATTTACAACTAATGTACTTCCAGATGAAAGAAATCTGGTTATCTTTTATGAAAGCAATTATTTAGGCTCTCGAAAATAAAACAAAGCAGCAACATGGTTGACAGGTGACATGCCCCAAAACCCGATGAAACAGAAAGCAGGTAATACCTGCTCCAGCAGCCTGCACTAAGCTGGAGGAAGGGGAAGGGAGGCGAAGCAGCACCCATGCACTTGGGTATAAACCGAATTGACACGTTTAATATCACGTGCATCACGAGTGCCACGCCAGCAGACAAACCATTCAAGCTACTAAACGGTGCTTCCCAGCTGCTCCGAAAAGCTGGTTAACGGGACTGCAACAAAATGCTGCCGTGGTCCCTGTCCTGCAGCTCAGCAACTGCTTTTATTTCTTAAGGCTTTGCTGGGAATGGGGAGAGGAGGGAAAAGAAACAGCACGGAGGAAGCAAACGTCATGTTGGGTTTCCTTCCCGCTGACAGACGAGGGGCTGAGGACACGTGGTAATTGGGGCCGGGAAGGGCTCGTGGCTCGTGCTGGAGCTGGGGAATCCGTCCCATCCATCCCTCCCATCCCGTCCCGTCCCATCCCATCCCTCCCGTCCCATCCTGTCCTTGAAGGCATGGGAGAAACCCCGCTATGTCTACAGCGCAAAGTAGAGCAAATGCATTATTTATCACCAGAAGCATGGCAGGGGGGGAAAAAAAAAAGCTGCTCAGACACTCCTGCCTCCCTGTGGCTCTCCGATTCTCTGGCCGCATCCAAATTCTTCCCGCGTGATCCCCGCTGCCTGCTGGAGAGCCCGAGCAAACCCTTCCCAAAGGGAGCTGCTCGCCCCATGCCGGGTCCCTGCTGCGGGGAGAGGCACGATTACAGCGAGCCAGCAACCTCCCCACGTCACCTCCCAAGATATACATGTTATTACCAGCATACTTCACCTGAACAGCCTTAATAAAATACGAGGGGATATTAACCAAGCTGTAAAATCTATAAAAATTCTGCTTTACAAGAGATATTTACCTATGAATCAGCAGTTGGGTTAATTCATTATTCAGCAGGCTTGTTATTTACAGTGTATTACAGCTTTGTAAATTATTTATATGTGCTTGTCTCTGTCTGTGCCTGATTTTCCCTTAAGAGAAGAGAAATGTTTATCATCTCCCACACAGGGAGGCTGCTTCAGTCAGAGGTAGGAATATTAAAGCATCCCATGTTCCTCGCTGACTTTCTTCTCCCCTGCGCCCTGCTGCGCCTGCACGGACGGAAACAAATTCCCGGCGATCCCACGGAACCCCCCTCTGAGGAAGGAAGCACCTGGGGGCTTCGAGTTGAAAACCGCAGCTTTTGGCACAACGTCCAGCAGCGCCAGCCCTGGTCCTGGTTTATGGCAACTGGGAAAACCCACCCCGGCCCGCGATGGTGGAGCTCACACGAAGCTCCCTGACTCCAATGGGGAAAGGGGTTTTAACAACTGCTGTGGAGCCAGCGAGAGCCCCAGGGGTGCCGGTCCTGGGCTCTCCGGTCCCGTTGACCCCAGGGAGGCAGAGGGACCCGTGCCCATCCTGCCACCGGGGAGCACCCGGGATGTCCCGGCGGCTCCGGCCGCTCGCACGGGGACACTGCGAAGTGAAGGAGGAGCCCTGGATCCCAGAGCTGCCCACGGGACTCCAGGGCACTTCTACAAACATCCTACAGCCCCGCAGCCACCCGTTCTCCTGGGCACCAGCACAGGGGGCCACGCTGCCATCCTCACGAAGCCGAAACGAGCAGGGCTTGGCGCGCGCGCCGCTTGGAAAGCGGCTCTGGTGACTCATTGGTCCCGTCTTCCCTCTGTAAATCGGCACAAAATAATGTTTACACACATTTTAATGCATGCAGCACGCTTAAGGTTCTCCATCAATAAGAAAAAAAGGCCGTGTTTCTGTATTAATTAAATTCCAAGCCCCATCCAAACGCAGCTTGGTTCGCATCCAAGATAAGCAGCTTGTAGTAAACACGAGCTGTGGCGTTTGCCATTCCTAATGCAAAAATACGTGCAGGCGGATGCGAGCCCGCCCGTTTAGCAAGAGTGAAAACAAGTTTAGAGCAGGAATCAAGCACAAACACGTTTTAACACTCACATTCACCTTTAAAAGCAAATGCCTGAACAAAGCGTTTACCGGCGGAGCCTGCACGGCCCTTGTGCTCTGCACCCTCACGCGCGCCTGCAAAGCGCCCGCACCAGGATGGAAATCAAGTCGTGGAGAAAAACGACCGAAGCGCCGTTTAACCTGATTAAATATTAAGAATGTTTCCACGTAAAGGCAGCATTAAATCACTCTAATCGCATTACCAATTTTTTAAATACTATTGGCAATGTCAGGCTTAATTTATGTCAATCTGTGCCAACACAGTGCTATAGTCTTTTTATTCCCGCTAAAAATACCGAATTTCTGGCCTCGAAGAAGTCTGTCACACAGAGTTATTGTTTCTTCTTTGCAATCTAGTGATCATGAAAAGTTAATGAAACTGCTTCCAGATAGGATGAAAAAAAATTATTTTCTCCCTTTTGAATAAAGTTAATGCATTTCCTCCCCTATCAGGGACCACAGTGGCCCAAAGATAACCAATCCTTGGCTCTCATGATCACAGTTTCCATCTCTAGGTCTTAAAGAATATTGGTTTGTTTTCTTGTAATCTCTTCCTTAGTAATGCTCAAAATATTTTTCTTTTTTTTTCAGCCTTTTGATGACACTAGGGTTTCTCCATTCATAAAGGACTTTCAAAGATAACACAGATCCTTATTAACAGAAACCTACTTTTTCCTCAGCTGAATGAAAAGTGAGTTTATTGGAAATGCCTTTGGAGGCTCAAATCCTGCATTGAGATCTATGCAATAAATTTTTCAGTGGGGCTCCCAGGCAAAAGCCAAACAGCTGCAAGACCAAAATTCCTAACAAACTTGTGCTGGAAATACACAGAGCCGCATTCTTCAAACCAGAATCTTGTTCTGACGCCATCTAAGAACAATTTTCTTACTCTAACAGTTGAAGACCCCAAATCCTTCTAAGCATCATTTGACTGGATACTAGAATTTAGCCTTAATTTAAAGAAAAAAAACTTCCTAGAACAGATTTGATGACAAAGTTTTACGAACATTCACTCAGCTGGACCAAGTCCATGGAAACTGGACACAAGTGACCCGGCCTGGGAGCGTAACAGCCTCAGCAAGAGGCTGTAACACAAGAAAAACCACCATGAATTAGACAAAGTGGGGAACTTGTTCTGGTTTCCTTGTTTAAGAAAAAACAATGAGATGGACTAAGCACAAAACTTTTAGCAGTATGGTAAAAACAGGCAATCAGTCCAAATTTTCACATTCCACATTCCCGCTCATTTAAAAGATCAGTCTCAGTGCAAAGGACACGCCAGTTTCTGTTTTTCTTTCTTTTTTGGTTCATCTGATGCATCTGAGATAATCGTATTTCAGTAGAGCTTCGCAAATGCTATTTTCGTGCACGGCAATTGAATTCTAGTTTCTTTCCAAAGAGAATTTGATATGAAACCATAAGCAAAATAACCATAATTAATATATTAAAGAATGTTACAACTAACACACACAGATGAATCTGTATAACTAAGCATACGCACAGCCAATGTTTCATTTTCTGGCTAAGAAAAAAGAAATACCCAAACAAGGCAACACGGCCACTCCTTCTCAGTATATTTCACAGCTACCAGCCCATAAGAATCACTTTAACACACACGAACGCAAAAACAACATTAAAATCCATTATTTAAATGAAGGTTGTTGCACGCTCATCTAAATAATGCCTAAACCCGGTGGTTTAAATCAATGAGCTCCGAACACGGTGGAGTGACACAGGTGCCCCCATCACAAGTCCTCACCTTGGGAGCAGAAATGGGTCTGGTTTTTTGGTTTTAGGCACAAAGGGTGAAATCAGAGGGGACTTTGCCGTCCCCTGCGGCGTGGCGGGGACGCTGGCGGTGCCAGCCCGGAGCCACCGCGTGGGCCCGAGGACGTGGGCGACAACCCAGCCCAGGGGCACGGGAGGGCTGGCAAAGGCAGCCCCATCCAACGGGCCCCGCGCTCACACACGACTGGGCAGCAGCCTCCTTTGGGGGTGTATTCTGAACCCTGGTTTAGGGCTGGAAACAGGAATCGTCCGAGTATCCTGGGAGAAAACCCAGTTTCCCAGCTGTGCGTATCCAGCGGGTATCTGCAGTGCAGGAGTCTCTGCAGAGAGCAATGCCATCTCTTCCCCCTATAATCTGCTCCCTATTAATTTAAAATTACTTGAAAACTCCAATGAAATATTGAATTAGAATGTAATTGCAGGGGTTGCGGAAAGGTTGGGGCACTAAAGCTCTTACGATGCTGCCTCCTCTCCGTGACATCCCGGCAGCGGTTCCTGCCGCCTTCGCAACGTGCGCGTGGAAGCCGAGAGCCAGGAGGAGCGGGATCCCGAAGCGGGGCGTTTGGGAGCATCGTCCCGCACGGCAGCGTGGGCGGCCGTGGATCAGCTCCACGCTATTCCATGTTCTCCACAACCCCAGGAAGGCACCAACGCTCTCGCCCGCCGTGCTGGGGTTTCTTGCTTTGGCCGTCCCGGCTCGCGGCGGCGCTGGCTCCACATATGGACACTCTCCTGACCAGACATTGGATCCTGGAGCAGCTCCCAGCAGCCTCCCCCTCATATACCCACTTAACTACCCCTTTGCAGCGCTGATCCTTTCCAAAAAGAAAGAGATCCCACAACTCCAAGAGCTGCCTCTGTGCTGCTAAGCCAAGCGGATCCCTGCCCCGAGTCCACGCTGCAACCACAACGTTGCGCCCGCAGCTCCCTCCCGGCATCCCAGCTGCCAAACCGGGATGTGGGAATCCTGCCGGATTCCTGCAGCGCTCCCAGCTCTTCCCCAGCCCAGGAAGGATGCAAAAGCCCTGCCTTCCCCGAGGTGGATCTTTATTTAAAAGCACACATTAGCATTGCGGACTTCACTGCACGATAAGTCCCCGTGAGTCGGAGTCCAAGCCAACGGCAGCCACAGACAGTTATTGATTACTAGTCAACATGAAGAACGGTATGTTTTGAACTGAACAATTTTATTACAGGCTTTGCTACCAAAACACAGGGGCTCTCAAGCCTGGCTTCAGTAAACAAAGCTCTGAGCTATCTGTCAAAGGCAATGCCAACGTATTATTTTGCTGGGTTATTCAAGTGACCTTAAAGCAACTGTATGGATCTCTGATATTTTTGCAGGTCAAAGACTGTCTTCATACATTCTGAAGACATATAGTAGCTATACAGCATTGGGTCAAAAGAGAAGCTTTTTTTTTTTCTTTCTCTACCTACAATCTTTCACATAGTTTAGTCATCAAAAATGTGGGAAACTACCAGCTGAGGAGGACTGAGCAGCCATGAATCTCCCTTAAATGAGGTTTCCACAGCCAGTAAAGAAAGCAGCTGCCCTCAAAGCAAGGAGCTTCCAGAGCTCTTCGTTCTCCCAGGCTCCAAGGCCGGGTCATTCACTTGGCCACGCTAAGGCCGGCCTCGCTGGGCAGGCATCGTATTCCCAAGGCCAGGAAAACTGCATGTATTGAGACAAGCACCACTTACCAAGTGAAGCAGAGCTCTCCTGTGCAGCATTAGCATGACAACAACTCCCTTCCAGCTCGTTCCCATGTTTACAGCACTTACTAAACATCACTCTTATCTACGCTCGGGCCATGCCCACCCCAGCACTAGCTCTGCACACAACCAAGGTAGCAGTTTCC
The DNA here is from genome assembly GCF_000705375.1 of Tinamus guttatus. The sequence continues at coordinate 117,947 of NW_010577077.1, read as the reverse complement.
CGCTAACTTGTCAGCTTTCCAAGCAGCAGTTATACCCAGGTAAGCAATAAAGTAATGAGTTTTCTCACCAAGATCTCTTCCCACCTGTCAACAGATGCTTAGAGCGACATGATGAATATCAAATAACCAACGTGCTCACTAACATTCAGCTAAACAGCTGCTTCTTGCCTTTCTGATAAAAAAGCCAACAAAAAGGAGCCGTTGATGCCTTTCTGAATCTGATGGCAAATAACAGTGAATACGTTAAATGTGCAGCTTTTGCATAATACGCCCACTCTGTTGTCATAATACTTCAGCAAAAAGCTAATCACATTCACTGAAAAGTCTTGCAGTTCAGGCCTAATCCCAAGCAGTTGTCCAATGCATACGGAAGGGCTGGGATGAGGATCACAGTAAGTGCCTCCGCGCTCGTGGGATAAGTAACATCCCAGTGGCATTTTCCTTAGTGGGGACAAGCAAGCAGCCTTCATCCAGAACACAGCATTCACCCTCCCCAAGGAGCCCACAAGAGACGCCGTGCGCGCGACATTCCCACAACGGGGATTTGCACAACGAGCCTCTCCTGCAGGAGCACCCGCAGAGCCACGTCCTCCTGGCTCGGACTCTTTGGCAATTTGGTGTTTAGAGGAAATCAGCCCTGTGATTAGAGCTGGCAGCTCTGGGAGGCTCACGAGTGAGCTCGGCACCTACAGAGATGCCCAACTGCACGTTCAGGAGCACGTTCGCTCTTGCGAGCGCTTCACCTGGGAGCCTTGCCAAATTTATTTGGTCATTCAATAATTCTGCTTTGGTTGTTTCACCCTAATATTGATTTTTGCTTTCTCACTCATGACTGAATATGTTAAACAAAAAGATAAAAGTGAAAAAACATCCATAACAAGCAACATGCTATTGCTTTGTTTCTACAGTTCCCAACTGGAGCATTCTCCTCCTCCAAGTGCCTGCCATATTCAGAAAAGCAGATGGCATCATTCAAACAAAATTAAAATAGATGAATGCATGCTAACTTTTTTATGCCTCACGGCGATCATCTTTATGATTTTGATTTGGAAGTGCTCAAAATGATACCAGACCCAATGCAACAAAGGGCGTCATTGGAGAAGGATTAACAAAAGTCCTTTCACTCCTATATTGAATCTAGATCCCACGGAGGTTTTGTAAACTTCTGGTGTCAGTATTAGTGGGGAGCTGAGGCTGGCCATTTGGAAAAGCGGAATTTCCCTTGGCAGCAAACAATGAGGAGGGCACTTGCATTTATGTACAAGTGTGCATGCAAGGGGGACTGCGCAGCACAAACGCGCCCCGTCCGCATTACAAAAACACGGAGCTGAGGGGCCTTGCGAAAACTCATGGGCACCGGGATGCAGGGTAGGAAAGTGGTTGAACACTCATCATTTAGCAAAATACTTAGATGGAACAGTTTTACCAAGACAGCAGTCAATATCGTGCACAACAAAGAGCAGGGCAGCATAACACTACAGTATCAAACACTCAGCAGGGAGGCAGATGTAGGTAGGGGAGAGGGGTATCAGCGCAGAAACCTCTCCGGTTCAGATAGAAGACTCCTCCTTTCCCCAAATCTCTGCATCTTTAGGCACTCACCAGGGCCTGTGTGCAGCCCCAGTGCGCAGCCCCAGGCACACACATCCTACAGGAGGAGCAGGCGCGAGGGGAGCCCATGGCCCCGGGCTCTCCCGGCCCGTCCCAGCGCGGCCTACGGGAAGACGCTCCGTGTCCTTGTGTCTCCAGGAACGGAGGAGCGGGGAAAGGAAGAGCTGCAAAGTCATCGCAAAGACGCATCAGCGAGGGCAGCTTTGCTCGGAGATGTTCCGATAGGTGGGAAGCAGCCTGCCCCGCTCCTGCGAGCACGTTTCCCTCTTCTAGGGGCTCTGCTGCCGTTCTGGCAAAGCGTATCCTTGTCACTCAGTGGCTAACCTTGTCAAGGGGAAGAAAAGGCTGGAAAGTGACAGGTTTGACAACCTGTCGGATGCCTGGTGCTCTGCTCTCCTCCTCATCTGATCACTATCAAACATTAAACCTCTGTTCCTGCACACAGCAGCGCAACTCGATGCACGCAAACCTCAGCCAAGAGAGGCGGGAGGGCTGCTGAGCTGCCAAGATCCTTGTGTTGTCCCTTCCTCACGTGTTCCGGACTCCCCCTCCGTGATCTGATATTTGAATGTGTCACACACGGAACAGTCCCTCAGGAGTCCCAAATAGGTCACTCCAATTACGGTTGGTTTCAGGAAAATGAGAACAAGAGATGGGCCATGGGACTGCAAGAGCTGAAAGGAGAGACAAGGATGACACTGCCTGGGCTGACAGCCCGCAAAGCCTTGTTTGCCAATGCAATTCCAGCCACAGAGAAACCCCACGGACCACGAACTCCCCCATCCCCTTGGAAGAGGGAAAAGCCCCCAGCTCCCGCACGGCATGTACCGAAAACCCCAGCACACGGCCCATCGTTCACCCCAGCCGTGTTCCGGGGATGCTGCCTTTGGATGGCTGCTGAAATGCCATCAGGGAACGTCAGGGAGCTCTGTGTGTGCAGGAGGGGATGGAATAACCCTTAATTCATCTCGTCCCCCTGCATACAAGACCCCTGCTCCTCCAAAGCAGCTTTCTGGACTCGTGAGCAAAAGCAGCAGCAGCGGCTGCAAAATCCTGCTCTTCTAATTCCTCTACCTCTTGCTGGAGCTGATGCCTCAGCGGGGAGGAGGAAGGAGAGACTTGTAACCAAGAGCTCAGGTGCCCCTAAGCGAGGCTGAAGCCGCACGGTGGTTCTGGAGCGCTGCTTGGCCAAGCCGTGCCAAGGACAGGCTACCTGCAGCCTTGCACTGATCTTCCATAGCATTTGTAACCTACAGCGAGGAGGCCTGCTCCCTGCCCCAGCGGGTTGGGATCAAATCCGGCATTTAGAAAAAAAAAAAAGAAAAAGCCTTCTCAGTGGCAAATGCAAAATGCTGCTGCAAACCCAGCTCCCAAACTCTGCGTTGACAACGGCAGTCAAGCTTCAGCAAAAGGCACCATGGGGACTTCTTCAGGTCTGAGGAGACCCGCGAGCTTTTCAGGGTCTCTCTGTTAAAGGTAACGGCAGCCAGAGTGGGCAAAGACGGAGCAGCGAGCGCTTCCGAGGGGCCCCGCTGTCCTCGGGACGCGCGGCGAGCCGGGGTATATATATATATGTATATATATGCATGCCCAAAATCTTGTCTGTCTCCACCCTAACCTTAACCCAACCCTTCCAAACGCGTTTGTGCATGGGCACAATTCGGTAGGTCGGGTGCTGACGTCCACGACGTCCCTCGTGCCTGGGCAGGGAGGAATGGTCCCCGCAGCCCCTCTGCCAGCCCCTTCCTCCCTCCGTGGGGTGCAGAGCATCACGCTGCACGGCCCACCGGGAGCATGTGGCTGTTTGGAATTGCACGAAGTTGTGCTTCGCTCTAAGTTCAAGATTTAGCAAAGGATTTGGGGGAAAAAAGCGCAACAGTGAGAACCTTTTTCTCTTCAGAAAACGAGCTTTTATGCATGTATCGTTCACAGACTTTAGGGGTTGTCCTCTTGCAACAGACGGCACTGGCTTGCTCATTTAGTTTTAGGACTCTCCCTCTTCCTTTTCACACTCTAAAGAACCATTTCTTTCTAAACAAATAAAGACTAAGGCTTTAGACTGCTTTCCCTTTTCAAAGCAGTAATGAAATAGATTCCTTTTAGCATGCTTCATGCTTGAAAAGGTTACAGTGGCCTTTCAAAATACCACCCGCTGTGCATTCTGTATAGCATTAATGACTTGGAGGATGCACTGATACTTTCTAGTACATCTTAACCTTTTAAAATTGGGCCTTCATTGTCTTACCTTAATAAGCAGTTTGTTCACCTTGTGTCATTTACGCCTCGCAAAGGCCACCCTAGCTTAAAATACATATTAGATGTAAAAGCACTTGTCTTGGGTGGGTCGTTTAGCGAACGTAACCGTGATTATACCAGATAGGATGTGCTTATTCCCCCCTTCCTTCCCAGGATTTCCTCCTGCTGTGACTGAGGCTTCCCAAGAATCCCAGGTGAGCAGCTCCCTTTCTCTTCGCTGGGCTCCTTCCAACCACAGGGCAAGAGGGCACGTACAAAAGTTCAAGATTTTATTCACTGTACAGCAGTTGACCGACTCTCTGGCAAAAGAGGAGCGAGAAATCGATAAGAAATCAACAGTGATTAATGTTGTTTGACAATCTTTTACATTAATCATGTTCTCGTGCTCTTGAGAACGCAAAGTGGAAAATCTATAGTCATAAAAGCGTAATTGGGAACAGTCTTCCTACTTGCACTGAGATGAGGGAAAGAAAGTGTTACAAAACATTTAATTATTAAGGAGCTTTTTTAAAGTGATACTTACAACAGCATTTGCTTATTCAAAGTAAAAATCCTAGCACATGGAGTGCCAGGTAGCCTCCTTGTCTGCTCTAAGCAAGTCCCACCAGTTTAGGCAGCAATTTCATTGTCTGATCCCTCCACTTTGCCATTAAGAACCTGATAAAAAATTCATAAAAACACACACCTAACACAGTGAAATACAGCTGCAATAAGTAGTAAATCACTCATTTCTCGAGAACGAGCTACAGGATGCCACGGACAGCAATGTCTTCATCAGCTTTTACAGTAAACGTCCCTCTTGGAAAGCCGCCTTGACGATCCACCAAGGGCAATAAAGACGTCTTTGCAAATTGATGAGACAAATACTGCAGAGGTGTAGTTTCACACACAGCTAGAACCAGAGGATAACACTACTCTCTTAAATCACATAGAGGGGAAAAAAAAAAAAACTTCAAATTTACAGCTGTGAAAAAAAGAAATAGGGTAGAGCATGAGAAGGGCTTTAAGCACTTGAGCAAAGAGGCAGGAGAGTTTCCAGCCAGGGGAGGCTGCTCAGACACTCCATGGTAACCCTGGAATTTCACACCCAACAACCAGCACCATCCTCTGTGACAGCTTTTTCTCATTAATTTGGAGATTTCCTAAGCTGGGTAATAAAGCAGAGGAAAGAAAAACAGAAACAAAATCATCAGCATCTGATACGCTTCTGAGTTAATCTGAAATTCTCCTTGCATTTATCACGTTAAGATGGTGACAAACGACATTATTCCAAAAAGCCATTTCTGAGCAACGACCGAGTAGCTTGAGCAAAAGATATTTGCAGAACTGCTCCTGCTGTTTTAGAATGGTTTATGCAAGGCGAGAGAACTCTGCTAACCCAAAACAAAAGTCTCCAAAGGAAAAATAGATAGGCATAGAGATGCTTGTACTATGAAAAATACACCTTTCATATATATATATGTGTGTGTGTGTGTATATATATATATATAATATATATATATACATATATATATATATAAATATACATATATATATTTATATAAAAATCTCAATCACTCCAAGTAACCGGAAACCAACAGCACAGGTGGAACTGGGGACGGACAAGCCAGACAAAATTCATATTCCTCCCTTGCCCTTCCTCGCTCCAAATACTTCTGCTAAGCATGTTCCTACCAAGTTTATTGTGGCCGAACTATCAAAAACTAAGTTCCCAAAGGGAATTCCCGGGATTGGGCAGCACGGAGGGATCGTCCAGGCAGTGATTCTTGTGCAGGGAATGTAAGTGAATGGACGGGTGAGGAATTTGTCACTGTTTCGCCCCTAACAGCTCTCCTGCCAAAGCAAGCACTCGGCACCCCAAAATGGAACATTTTTGCACAAAGCCAGAACACGTGCATAGGCTTTTCCCTCACTAAATCCAACTCCTTCCATTAAAGCCTTGAACAGGAGGAAGGGATTTGCCTCAACAGGCCTCTCTCTTGAGCTCCAGAAGGCTAATACACTCCATACACCCTTCCTCCCGTGCTCCACACGCACTGGAGGAGCCAATCCACTGCTGCAAGATTTATTGCTTAATTAATAACTTTGATGTTGGCAATTAAGATGCGTTTGAAAGAAGATAATGAACACTTTTTCACATGAAAGCACCACCTTTTTAGTCTAGAAAACCCCTATGCAAACTATAATTGATAGTTTGGTTTAATGTGGAATATTTCAGGTGCAATTACAGAGTTTTTATTGCTCTGTGTTACTGCACTTTGTACAAACAATATTTTCTTACCATAAATCCCCTTGCTAGGAGGCTGCTTCGGCGGTGAGGAGAAGCCGGCTCCCGCTTGGTGCGTCTCTGCTCGTTCCTCAATGCAGAGGAGCTCTCGGCGCGGGTCCCTGTACCCGGCTCGCTGTGAAACCTTCCACAACACGAAGGCTCCAGAGCACCCGCGACGGCACCGCGCGGCTCCGCGGTGCTGCGTATCCAGTGCCGGCGTATCCAGGATCACCAGGAGGAATTCTGTGCGGGGAAGGCTGGAAACAGCAGCCCGCTGCACAGCTCCTAAGAAACCAGTCCCTTCTCCACAACACGCAGGCCAGGCCTGAGGGCTGCAAGGGCTAAGGACACGGGCAAGGGCTGGCCTGTGCTCAGAGGGTTACTAATGTGTTTTATTAGTGTGACCGCTGGACTCGGAAAAGTCAGGCATTGCAGCACTTCTTCCAGGCCCTCACAAACATGTCATTAAGCAATATGTTAAAAAAAAAAAAAAAAGAATGCCAAACAGCAGCAGGAGACACCCAGGAGAGGGGCATCCCCCTGCCTAACGTCTCCAGGACAAGGCAGGGACAGCTCCACACCAGGAAACAGGCCAGAGTCCACAACACCCTCACGGGCAAGGAACCAGCTCTGTGGAACTATAAACGAGGCTGGAGCATCTGCTCAGCTCTCCCACAGCTACAGCAACCTGCCAAGGTGGCCGCCTGCTTTGTCCATGGCTTCTAATTACGAAACAGGAAGGCTTTGTAGGACTGCCTGATCCTGCAGGAAGCCTCGTGCCAAGGCAAAACCCCCGTCTAAGATCCAGGCTACAACATGTAGGCCAGCTTTGCAAAGGAGGGTCCCATAACGAGAGGCCACACACACCCCCAGGGCACTAGTCACCGCCAGGGCCCCTGTGACCCACTGCCACCTCCACAGCCACCCAGCAGCTTCCGAGACCAGCACCGAGCTGCTGCCACCTCCCCTGCCCAGACCAAAGCACTGGAGCAGCAGCGGCCCTTGCCCACATCCACTGCAAGCTCCACGCTGGGGTTTTGCCGGCGTAAGATTCGCTCCACGTTATTTTAATACCAGGTGTCATTCCACAAGGAAGCCCAGGCTCCAGCTGCCCTTCTCCACAAGGAGTTCTGCATCAGCTTTCAAACCAGGCAGGAGGAGGCAAAACACCCAGCTAGGCACCACCTGAGCTTAGTATTAACTTGTCCAACCCAAAGAGCAGGAAAGTGCCTCGACACGAGGCCCCAAACTGCTGAACAGCCCAGACCTTCTAAAACAAGTCCTGGAGGAAATGCCAGGTTTCACTTTATTAGCTCCTACATAGTCTAAATCTACAGCTGCAACTCTAACCATAGCTACCGCTGAACGACTTGCAGAGTTGCATTTTAAAGCATTCCTTAAGTAGAAACAATTTGCATCAAGCTGCGTAAGGTGCTGCTCCTTACCGGGAAAATAAGGTGATTTGTGCTTTTCCCCTCTTCGCACTGCTCAGTTCCTGGGAGGTTTAAGACTCACCTGGCCACTGATACAACAACATGACTCTGTTCCCAGGTTTGTACAGACCCTCATCACCAGAGCAGCTGGGCCACAAGCACCGTTTTCTTCAGTTCTGTCCCCAAACTGCTCACTCTCTGCAACAAGTCCTCTCGCGATATTCCCGATGCTGAGCAACCGTGCAACAGCCCAAGCGAGATGCAGACCTTGCAGCCCGGAGCCAGGAGGGATCCCAGCACGGAGAAGGGACAGCCTCTTTGGAACGCTCCTTTCCACGGCACGTCCACCGCAGCCCGACCGCGATTCTGCCCACAGTGAATTGGGCCCTAATTACGGAACAGTGTGTGAACAACTGCCCTTAAAATGTTAACAGCTGAAACGATGATAACAATAATTCTGTTTGCAGTTATAATGGCCTCTCATTAGAGCCGCTTAATTAAATATTTTCCAAAACTATCCTGGAAAAAGAATCTGCTCTTTTGACTATAAGAGCAGAATCCAAAGCAGCCGCAAGGAAATGGTGGCTTTTTCCAGTTGAAGTGTTTCCTACTGCCAAACACGAGGGGTGACCTCATACACGTCCCCAACGCAGCAGAATTTGCCATCATTAATCCGCTCATTCAATAGGAAAAGATGCTGCAGGTCTCAGACCTTGGTGAGCATATTCCCCTGCGAGCAGTGTGCCATAAATTAGAAATGCTTAAATCTTTTACACTTATTTAGCTGACAAGCCTTTATGCTGCCTCTCCACCCTGCTTCCCCCAGTGCCTTTGTAGGATGAAGCAATAATTTAACTTCCTCCCACAACTAAGTCAAAAAGGGAAAAAAAAACACATTTCCTTCAACATAAGCACGGCAGGATAAAAGCGGGGGGTTATATAGACGCTGCGGGTGCAGGTGATGCCACGGCCCTGTCCCGGCTCCCGCATTGCCCCGTCGCTGACACACGTCTAATCCCCTTGGCCACACACCAGCAGCAGCCACCTTCCACCCCGTGCAAACGAGACTAAATAGATCCCTTGTAAACACATTACCGTTTGGTACCTAATTAAGATTTAATGGCAAGCCGCGATTGGTTTACTCGAACACAAACTGCTGTTTATAAATGATTGCAGAGAGCTGGCCTGGAAAAGCACGTGCAGACTCACAGGGTTACCCTTCAGTGCTAACATATCTTGAGACCACTGAGAAAATCAGACAATTCCTGCCATTAAACACATGTGAAAGGAGACCTGAGCGAGGCCTTACGGGTTACCCGGGGTCGCTGGCTTCCATAAGCTATGGATGTACAGAAGGAAAAGGCTCGGGATGGTTCCTCCGTCACGGGGAGGTCCCTTTGCGGCGCCCGTGGCCCTGGCAGCTCCGTGGGGCACCGCAGAGCGGCCGTGCCCTGCACAGGGCATCCCCAGCACCCACCCTGCCAAAGGACACCGAGGGCACGGGATGGGGCTCCGAAAGCAGAACCCCGCTCAAGGGGCTGGGAGACCACGGCATGAACAAAACGTTTTTTGCTTTTTCTTCTTTCCCCACTCCTCTCCCTTTTCTGGTGCATTAATTCCTTACAGGGCATGCAGTGAGCTTGGGGGATGATTTAAGAGGGCTGCAGCAGGAACGTGCAGACGGGGGCTCCTGGATCCCCCGGGAAGGGCTGCACAGGCCCCATCCGCAGCGCGACGCGGCGCCAGCCTCCAGCTTGGTTCTGCACCACGAAACCCCATTAGGCCGAGGGGGAGAAAAGCAGGGGCAGGAGGGGGCTGGACAGAGCTAAATTCACTTTGTTTTCTTTTTTCTTTTCAAAAAACAAAAATCCTTCAAAATATTTGGGACTCTTCCGCCACCCACATAAGAATAAGAAATAATCAACTGCGACTTTTCACAAGCCACCGCTGTATTATCTTGACTCCAAGCTTCAAATTAAAGCTATTCTCATACTCAAATTGTCAAAGCCTCCAAGCCCTAAGAGCATTCTTGACTTAAAGCACGAAAATCATCTTGGTAGGAGTTTTAAACGGAAGAATATTCAGCCAAGGCCAAGAGGGCTGGTAGGCTAGAACAGGCACCTCTGGTGTGACCTTGTTTTGGTAAGACCCAAGCTAAGAGCCACTGCTGAAACCAGAAATAACTGCTTGAAATTCAAGTAGAAAAACACTACCAAGAGCCAGAAACCCTAAAGCAAAGATACTACGGAAGAAAAAGGAAGGCTCTAGTAAAGGAAGACAAGAGGGGAGCAAAGCTGTTTTGACAGGTATGAGGAAAGACTTTGCCACCAGCCCAGCAGGAAGAAGACGAGCCCGCGCACGCTGCGCTCGGAGGAGCCTTCACACGAGCACCACAAAGACCGCACAAAGGAGACGGGCCTTGCAAGTCTGCACCAGACTGTCAGCTCCTACAGCCTCCCACCGAATTCTGGGGCACAAACACACACACAAACAACAATCAGATATGAACAGGACTTCTTTTCCTGGGAACTCTGTCGGGCAAACATCTGTCAGAGCGTCTCAGATGCTTAATCACATAAAAGGTTTCCTCTTCATTCTTGGCACCTAATACCAAAACAGTCTATCGCAAGATGTCTCTGTATCATGCTCCATCAGCACAATGCACAAGAAAAGCTGTTTAGAAATAAAGGAGGCACGGCTGGAGCCAGAGATTTGATTTTCACGCGCTTGCTTGCAGCCAAGCATACATAAAAGCAGAGTAATTGCAAACAAAGCGGGAGCATATGCATGGTCCAGAGGAAGAGACCCCAGAGCAGCTCTGCGCTGCACTTGGATTTCCTCAAGCGCGATCCTCGTAATGAAGCGAGGGCGCCAGGAACGGGCTCCGTCCTCCGCCGGGCTGTACTGGGGCTGTGCCCACTGCTCACCACCTGAATGACGAGAGTTCTTCAAAAGAGCACTTAGTTTAATATTAATCTTAACACCGGGAGAGCTCACAGCTCAATTACAGCAAATTCCTCAGCTTTTCTGATTATCTACTCGGAGACTGGGGGAAAAGGTCCTTCTCGTGGCCAGTGGCTTCGGCCGAGCCCACATCCATGCGTCTCCTCCATCCTCTCTTCCCTACTTGGCTTCAGCTGCAGGGCTCTCCGCAGCCTTTCCCAGCTTCCTG
>NW_010577077.1:88148-107188 GCF_000705375.1 Tinamus guttatus | reverse complement strand
AGCGGATTCCCCCCCCCAGCCCCTACACCATCCAAAAGCCAAACGAGCCTCGGGGCTTTCTCCCGCAGCAATTAAAGCAAAGCAGTCCCCCTCGTGCACCCCCAAAGCAGCACCAACAGCTCCAGTTGGGCTGTTCCCATAGGGCTCCAGCAGAACCGGGTGTCAGCAAGTCACAGCAGCAGGGTCCTCCATCCTGGCGCCCGGAGCGCTCTGCACACCTAGACCCCCTCTTTACTCGCACGTACGATGACATGTAAGCTCGTGGAAATCAGTGGCACTCCAAGAGGAGCCATAAACGCTCCTTCTCTTCACCCGTGGAGCCGTAAACGCTCCTTCTCTTCGCGCACGGAGCTGTAAACGCTCCTCCTCTTCACGCACGTCCCTCCAAAGCCGCCTCCTTCCCCCTCTCCCTCCCGAGGCCTCCAGGCGCACACGGAGCCCTGGGCACTCTTACCCGGCTGGAGCCCGGCCGCTCCGTCGCACCCACAGCAAGGCCCACGTCAACCCCCGACCCGCTCCATCCACAGCCTGCTTCATCACAGCACTGCGGCCCACCTAGTGTCACCTTCTCCAACGTGAGTTTTCCACTTCTGTAGGTTTTCTACCTTAAAACATGAGTATGCCCGGGTTAACATCCATGAAAAATGGTTAGTTTTATGAACGAGACTGGCTAACGAGCCTGAGCAGGTTCCTGTTGGACTTCCCGCTGCTCCGCACGCGTTCAGCTGCTCACCTGGTCCTTGCTGCACGGTGTCTGCATCACCTCACTGGGTGCAATACCAGTGCTTGGTTGGGGTTTTGTTTTTTTTTTTTTCTTTTGCTTTAAATCAAACTTGAAGCAATTAATTATTTGTGGTCTGGCAGAAGCTTTACTACTAAACTATTGATATTAATGAGGAAAATCTAGAACACACAGTAATTATCTGTCACTTTATGCCCCCTGAAATGAAAGCACACAGGTTAATTTCAGCCTGAAAGACTGTCTTAACTCTTAACTTTGAGAGCAGAATTTCATGGTACATGATTAAACTTGTAGTTCCATAATCAGGCGTTATTGGAGCAAGACTGTGTTAATTTACAACAGCAGGAAGTTTTATGAAGTCGTCCTTAGGGAAGGAAAAAAATATTTTAAAAATCAACACTTACTGTAAAATACTGTTTTGCTCTCCTACAAATCTTTATAATTTACTTTTGACTCAATAACTCACTAAAATTAACAAGATGAAATTATGTTTTGACAAGTTCCAGAGCAGATGAACAGATTTCCAAATCACGAATCCAGCTTCACCTCATTTTGCCACCACAGCTGACAGTTGAGAAGTGAATCATCCATCCTTCTGGCCTTTGTGTATTTTATCAGCTGCTACAGGGAACAACTAACTGCAGTTCCCCCCAAGTAACTTCATAAAAGTGCCAAGCATAATGTTCTTTCACACTTTAATAAAATTAACTTCCACAGGAAAGAAAACACCCGTCTAGCCAAGCTCAACCATTTTGACCATATGTTACCATCAAAGCACAACCTAAGCAAAACCGAACAAAACAGAGCTGCTGTACATAGTCTTGTCACTCAGAGCACGTATAAAATACACCGTATGTATAAAACATCCCATTTCGTCAGCTTTGCTTGGCAGTGTGCGGGTTGTCTTCTGCACATGGTGTGGGTCCCACCTCGCTGAGCAGATGGGATGAACACAGGTTGATTTGCCCCTAGAGCACACCCCCAAATCCAGCAGAGCACACGCAGAGGAAACACATCCAGGGAAACCACCACCCTGTGTTTATCCACAAAGGATAAGCAGAGATGTCTGGCTCTTCGCCCCGTTTGATGACTCTGAGGACCCCATATTTTGGCTATCTGGCCACCAAGGAATCCGTATCCTCCAGAGAGGAGGCAGATACTTGCACACCTTTGATTTTCCAGGTAGAACAATGCGGACTGCCTGGATGCAGACTAGCTCCTGTGGTGTGACTGAACTCCAGGGAAGTTTTCAGAGCCGGCGCCAGAGGCAAACCGTAAGCAGCTCTACCAAAGTCAACGGGCCTGTAGCGAACAGAGAACATGATCCCTGTATAATATATTAGATCCATGAACACACAGGTTTGGTGTGCAGAATGAATGTTTTTTAGCCTGTTTGGATGGCATGCACTCACACAGCTCCCGTGCGCACGAGGACATCAAGGACATCGTTCAAGGACATCGTCCAAGGACACGTCCTCCTCCCTGTCCACGCAAAGCCTGAGCTTCTCCTGCAGCTGGAACAGCATCTCCTGGAGACATCATAGAGGTAAAGAGGCTGCTGCCTCTTTACGTAAAAATGTTTTATTTATTCCACGTATTCAAACAAGGCAGCTGTGTGATCTGAAATATGACTCAGTGGAGTTAGCATCTTACTGCAGGCAATCATATTTATTATATTAAATACCTATAAATAAATAACGAGCTTGCTTAACAGGGACACGGGTAACCTGTCTAGACAATTGCAGAGGTGACGCACTCCTCACTGGAACGTCCTCCAGATTTCAACAATAAGTCTTGATTAAAATTACTATTTTTTAAGCAGGGTGATGATTGCCTATTTGAACATATTGAAGCCTGTTTCTCAGTGCCACCAGCATGCACCTAGTGAGTGCAGGAACAGACACTTAGCAAGACTGGGGAAACACTCTGGCATGCAGAATTTCCAAACACTTACTGCCAAGTAACACAAGAGCCTGTATTTGGAGCAGGAAACAGCACCCGTTCAGCAAGTCCTGGGGAAGAGCTGGGGGAGCAAACCCACAACCACAGCAGGACCTCGCACGACGACTCCAAAAATCCCAGACACAGCTGCAACAGGCAACACTCTTCCCAGGAAGATCACCTACATTTCTTATTCTATAAAAATGCCACTTGCCCTCCAACAGGCCTGCAGCTAAAATCAATGTTCGGTAATAAAGTTTATCATTACCAGGTATTACCAGGCAAAGACCTCCCTTTCTCCCCAAGCCAAACGCATCTTCCGAGCGCAGCAGCCCAGCCCTCGCAGCCCGCGCGCAGGAATCCTGCCAGCAGCCTCTGTGCTGAGCTTGCAGCATCACGAAGCCTCAGACACATCCACCTTCCAGGACTGAGGCCTCTCCACGTGGGAACTGTTTTGCCAGTCAGGTCTTGATTTTGGCTGAAAAAATTATGTACCACAGATGAAACACTGAAGATGGAACCTGTTCAGTGCAATATTCATTTTTATTTCCTTGGGTCATATAAGGGAGTGAAATATCCTGTACACGAGCATCTAAGACTTATCTAAGACTTAGTTAGAAGTACTGTCATTGGTACCCTCTCTACACCCTTAAGACACATCCAGATGTTGTGCCAAGTGTGTTTTGTATATCTGTAATAAATAACAACCCAAACTGCACGTGAGATGCTATTTTTCCAGGGGACACGGCCTGGTGAATTTCAGATTCCCTAGGACCACAGGCAGGCCAGGAATTTAGACCCCAAATCTCCCTCTCGTTTTGTGTGCTTTTCAACAAAGTTCCTCGATAAGCACACAGCGCACGTTGGGCTTACAATGCTAATCAAACTCCTCCAGGTAGAGACAGAGTTTATAAATCAACCCTGGTAAAATAAATACACCAGCCCATCTCGCTACAAACATTCCTGCCTCTGATTAGGCCGAATTCCCGGGGAGGTGGCACGCATTCCAAGCGGGGCGAGCGGCAGCGGAGCGCGCGGCACGTCCGCACCGACGGGACCTCGCGGTGGCAAAGCTCGCGCAGGCAGCGGGTCAGACTTGTCCTCCAGACTCCTCCTCTCACGCAGAGCGGCGCTCGCTGAGATCCAGCGGCTGCTTCTCCCTCGCTACATCCCAGGGATGGTCAGGCTGGACACCTGGACCGCAGCCAGCTGGGCCTGTTCAGCTGGAGAAGAGAAGGCTGAGAGGGACCTGAGCAGTGTCTAGAAGTACCTCAAGGGAGGCAGTGAGGAGGATGGGGCGGCCTCTTCTCACTGGTGGCCACCGACAGAACTAGAGGAAATGGCCACAAACTGAAGCACCAAAAGTTCCACGGGAACTTAAGGAAAAATTTCTTCCCAGTGAGGGTGCCAGAGCCCTGGAACAGGCTGCCCAGAGAGGTTGTGGAGTCTCCTTCTCTGGAGATCTCCAAACCCGCTTGGACGCAGTCCTGTGCCACGTGCGCTAGGTGACCCTGCGTGTGCAGGGGTTGGACTGGATGATCCCTAGAGGTCCCTTCCAACCTTCACCATTCTGGGATTCTAACTGAATGTCCTGGAGCTGGGATGAGCTGAGAGCCCGGCCCGCGCTGGCCGGGTCCAGGCCGTGCCCTCGAGCCTCCCTGCAAACCCAGAGATATAAATAAGCGCCCACAACACGAGGTGTACTTTCCTATTTTATGCTAGCTACAGGCACCTATAAGAAGCAATCAATAGCAGTCGGTGCCATACCCTAAGAACCCTAAAATGTTAAGTGCAGGAACCGTCACAGACAGGACATTACGGCATTCATACAGGCTGAGCTCCTCTATCAAAAGCTATTTATACGCCGTAACTCAGCAGAACTGAAGCACTCGGCTGCGATCAGGGCGAACGGGAGGTTTAAACGGGAGCGGGTCCAGAACGCGCAGAGGCAGGGGCTGTGCTGCCCCGCTCCAAGCACGCGGCCCGGCACCGAGCAGCCAGCAGCAGCTGCATCCACACGGGGAGTATCACACCCCGAGCATTGGGACACAGGAAAAGGGAATTAGCAGCCTGGAAATCCTCTAGGTTATATCCATTTCACTGCAGCACCAGCGCCACGTTGACCCGTTTGCCACGCACGAGACCACCCAGGACCCTCCCCAAGCTGAGGCCGCCCCAGTCGCACGGGCAGGAGCCCGAGGGGACGAGGCTCCTCCAGCCACATCCTTCCACCCTCCTGCGGCTCCGCAGGGCTGCCCGGCCCAGCCGGGCGCTGCGATGCTCCAACCCTCCTCCGTGGCCCTGCCAGCAACGCCTCAACCTTTCAAACAGCTCATTAAAGAGCAAAACCAAGAGTGCATTACACACCCGATGGGCCTAAGCAAGATCAGCTGGTAGTTCCAGTTACAAGAGTTTTCGTCTTGAAATAAAACACACAGTGATCCAAATCTCTGCATGCATTTCCCCAGCAAAATTCCCTCTCTTCTCATCCACCACGGACACAGTGGTTGCTAATTAAAATGTGAAAGCCGAATGCAGTGCCATACTAGAGCAATTAAACACAAAAAAGAGTCATGAGAGCAGGACGAAGAGTCTACTAAAAAACAGCAAAAAAGAAATTAGTACTTTAAAATTAACAATAAAAAATATATGTAGCAGATCTGGTTTTAAGAAAATGTTAGCAATTACACATATGCCCAGTTAAGTGGCCAAGAGGAACTAGATTAAAACAAAGAAGTTTTTTTCAAAACACACACTTAGACGGTAACAATACGGTCCTATTTCATGCCGTGTCACTGTCATGGAAGAGGCAGTGGTCAGAGCCCACGAAACGGCCGCTCGTCACCACAGTGAAACCCAGCAAATCGCTAACGACAGCTCCAAAAGCAAGATGTGAGGATCCCATTCCAAAAGCGAAGGGTGCCCCAAAGCCCACGTGTATCCAACAGCCCCGCCAGGCTGCTGAGAGCTCCTCGGAGCAGCTCCTCGGAGCAGCTCTTCGCAGCCGACCGCAGAGCCGGGAATCACCAATTCCGCGTGCGAGGAGGACACGGGGACATCTCCGTGTGGATGCAGTGACAGTTCAGTGCACGGCTGCAGCTCCCTGCATGGAGCACGGCAGCTTTTACCCTCGCGTCCCACCACACAACCCTGACGAGTTCCGCGGTCCCAGCTTTAACCTCAGTGGAACAGCTGACACTGCAAAAACGCAGCTCGTATCATTAACGCTAACGACATCCCGCTCTCATCAGCGGGCACCAACCATCTCCTTCCCAACCAGGCCATCCCGCGGGGCTAACGGGCCCTTCGTGGGGCCCGGAGCACGAGCACCATCATCCCGAATTCCAACAAGGTGGCCAGGAAGCATCACCCTGCACCTGCATCACCCTGGACGTTCCCAAGCCACAGGAGGGCTGCTGAAGGCACGAAAGGGAGGATGAACAAGGGCCCTTCCCCTGCGGGGTCAGGCTCCCACCAACCTCCTTGCCCTGCTGCAGCTTCCAGGAAGCCCAAACCCCCGAGGGCCTCCGACGCAGCCTCCTCCTAAACGTGTATTGGGTGCTCACGAACGAGAAGAGGCTCCAAAGCAACTTTCCCAACTACAGAGCACACAAGGGTTGGATAATCCAGGTATTGCATTACATTTTTAACGGTTCAGATTTCCAGGCAGCTGGTGAGGAAGGGGTAAGACCTGAATTAGCTAAAAATTCCTAGAGATTTTACAAAGCTTTCCTAGTAAACTCAGCTATTGATCAGGGCAGTGACCCTTTGAAGCTTGCACGTTCCTGGAATTTTAATATCTGCCGTAGGTGCCGAGGGAGAAGTCCAAACCAAGGGCAAGTTGTAACAGCTTCAACCAATGTTCCTTGTAAAGGGATGGTATCAAAGCGCTGCCATCACCACACTGACAGCCAGGCACGTCCAGGCATCTCGGGGGCCTCTAGCACCAACCAGGGCAGAAGCAACCGTGCCGGGACAACGAAGCGGGCCGAGGAGCTCGGGGATGCCCCACTGCGTGGGCTTGTCCATTAATTCCCCATTTTGATCTGCAATTCTGAGGCTCAATGGGCTTTACTTGCCTGTCATCTGCATGTCAGATCAGCGTGTGTCATTTCGACAGCCTCCGCCCTGGGTTCCCGGGGTGTCACACAGCAGAGCGCGCGGGGGAACTCGCTGTCACCTCGCAGTCAGTGCGAGGCCGTGGAAACACAGAGCCCTGCGGGGCTAAACCCAGCAGCTCAACGCGGGAACCACGTCCACCCCGGGAGAAGGCGCCGCTCAAGGCGCTGCTCGCGTTTCTTGTTGGTCAGGCACAGGGATGGAGAGCCAGCTGCAACCAAGCGGTGGTTATCTGGGGGAAAAGGTGGTATTTCGAAAGCTGAACAGAGGCAACAACTTCTGCTCGCGTACTGGGGCTAAAGCAGGCACCTGTATATATAGTGAAGGCAAACGGAAACATCTGCTGATGCTTTTGTTATACAGAAAAGTTGCTCTCGTTATTAGTTACAGCTTTACAGACCACAGAGCCTTCCTCAACACACCCGCAAGGAGCATCACCAAAAACACACCTGAAAAACTGACGCCGTGAAAGGGCTGTGAGCAGAGAGGACGGGGCTGTCTGCCCGTCGGGGCGCAGGGCCGTCCCCAGCACGGCCAGGCCCAGCGCGGAGCGGCGCTGAGGGCTGCTCTGGTGACACGGGCTCGCTCCAGCGGCCAGCCCATCTCCAAAGGGGCTGGAAGGAGCAGGGGGAGCCACTGCCATCACCACGGCACGGCACAAACCAGCACCTTGGCTGAGCTCCGTGGCTGCAGGAGCACCAGCCCTTCCTGGGATGGAGGAGGGATGTTGCTGATGCTCTGGCCCGCACAGAGCCCACGCGCTGCCCGCCCACGCTGGGACCCGCCGGGGCTGCGCTCGTCCCGGGGAACGCGGGGGAAGCTGCCGGTGGAGCCGCCCTCTCCTCCCTCGGTTATTTCAAGCCGGCGCTGGGATGGAGCGGTTTTAGGCTGCAGACTCTCAGCCAGAAGTATTCCAGATCTCAATTAAGCAGAAAAAGGCTAAAATTCTGCTGGAAAAAAACTGCTTGCTGGTTTGCTTCTGAAAATGATTCATTTTCCCAGCACCTGCTTCTCCCCTCCAAATTGCTTTTGTATCTCGCGGAACAAAATGCTGAGTGGCAAAATGTCTTTTTCTTCTCCGGGAGGCTGGAGGAGCGTCTCGCAGGAAGGATGACCGGATTTCACAACACGCGGTTCTGAAGGTTGCTGTTAAATTTGACACTGTAGCTCCAAAGTAATTGTGACTAACCACTAAATCACCATGTGTAATGGATTCCTCTGAACAGTTATAGCCAACAGTTCCATTATGCTCTAATCTGGAAAACATCTCAATGACTCTCCACAAAAATTAGAGGGGAACATAAACGTCCCGATAAAAAACAACACAAGATACTGTACTTAACCAGAGTGACTTCTATAACCTAACGTCTAGCAGGATAACACCCATTACAGTGCAGCCACTTGCTATTTGATTTTTAAACCTGTGCTTCAAGGCGTCAATCTAGAGAGCACCAAACCTACGTGAAAGGTGAAAGGACTAAGAGCAAAGCCCTAGGAAAGGGGCAGGGAGCAGGGGAGCCAAGCAGCACCCAGGGCTGTCTGCAAGCCGTGGGCATGGGCACTGCCATCCCCAACATGTATCTGAGGTGACACGACAGCACGGGCACACCTGCACTGTCCCCAAGATCCATCCTGCCACATCAGCTCTCCTGGGGGTGCAGGAGCGTGTCCCACCATCCGGAGCCTTGCTGAGCTCCCTCCTCTCCTTAAATCCTTGGTTTCCAAACGCTGAAGCCTTAGGGATAACAAAGCCATGGCGAAAATGAAGACAACAGGGACAAGCAGCAATGTGGGCGGTTTGCAGAGGAAGGACACGTTATTCCCGATGTCTTTAGTGATCCCAGCTGTCCTCGCTGCTCTGGAGAACAATGCTGGGTTGGTGAGGACAGAAAAACGGCTTTATGCAACCAAAACCCACGGACGGTACGACTAGCTACGCATACGAGCAGCAAAATGCAGAAGAGTTACTGATTCATTCCGTTTTCCTGGAAAAGCCTGGACTGTGGTTAAGTGGAGGACAAGCTGAAATTTTCCATTAGAAAAAAAAAATAGGACTTGTTTACAGAGGGAAAAAAAGAATTCCCTGCTTCGGTTGAGCAGCGTTAGTGTTAGTGAGCGTTACTGTTTAAGTGAAGGTGCAACAAAATTCACCGCACAGCCCCAGCGAGCGCCTCGTCCCGCTCCCAAGCCAAGGAGCAGCAGAGGCTGTTGGTGCTTAATGAAAATCAATGCGCTGAAAACAAAACGCAGTAGAACAACCCCGGCGTCCAAAGGGAAGGGGCTGGAGAGCCTTCCCGACGGTCCTGCCGGCAGCTTCTCCCCATCTCCAGGCCCGTGGGACACGCGCGGAGGGGAGGCAGGTGACAAGGGGAGAGCACGTGGGCTGCGCGGAGCCATCGAGGGCTCCACGGCTGCTCCCTCACCCCGACCAAGCCTCATCCTGGAGCAGGGATTTAAAACCTCTTCCCCGCCAGCCTTCCCGAGCCGTGCCGGGCTCTCCTGCGCCACAGCCGAGGATCGAAGCCAAGCGATGCAATAAGTGACTGCAGCACATCCCAGCCCAGTGGGACCTGCATTAAAGCGAAGGCTTTTGCTTTTGTTCTCAACAGAAAGGGATGTTTCATCTCAGCTGCTCAACCGAAGATGAAAAACTACTTGTAAAATAAAAGGATGTTGCCTGCACGAGCCAAAACGCCTGTATTTCGCTCTCGCGCCTCCAGACAGCCCAAATCAACCCCCACCAGCAAGTAAGAGGAGGCTTCAGGAGCCCTTGCCCAGGCCGTGTCCTTGGAACGCGGCTCGTTGGCTCCTCAGCATCCCCAGGTCCCGCTTTCAGAAGAAAGGGACCCTCGGGTCCTGCAACGAGGCCCGAAACCCTCCCCAGCACCGCAGAAGGGCACTCGCTGCCTTCCTGCCGCATCCCACGTGCCCCCTTTCCATTTCCACGGTAAATGAAGCGAGCCCTCTGCCATGGCGGGAGCAACCAGCCACGCTGTGCTGACCTGTGCAGCCCCGGAGGGACAAGCCATCTGCAGACGTGTGTGAGCACTGGCCTCCAGCCACCCCGTGTCCGCAGGGACACCCTTCACCCGAGGGTGCCATGGCTTGCTGTGTGGGCAGGGAGCTACAAAAGAGATGGTCGAATTTAAAAAATCTGCTTTTAAGTATCTGCTGTGCGAGAGCTCATGCACAAAGATACAGGTGCATCGGGCATGGGGACAGCCCAGGACGTGCTGGGCTCACCGCAAAGCTGGGGATGATCCCAGTGAGGGGGTCTCTGCAGCACCCAGCACACTGTCACCAACACCCGGCCACATGTCCCTGCTGCAGAGACGTCTGCAAGGGGATGAGGTTCCTGCAAGGAGAGCGGAGACCCCCAAAGACTGAAACAGCTTCCAGGGAACCCCAATTGAGGGAAGCAAAAGCCCTTCGGTAACACTCAGAGCGACTCGTCTCACCGGCTCCTCTGGTCTCCCTTGAGGACCAGATCTCAGCTCAGACCAGATGTCTGAGCCCAGCTTTACCCAGACCGCCCTCCGCTGCAAGAAGCCCATGGAAGCACCTGGACTCCTACAGGCACCAATGAGCTCTACGAATAACCTAAAAAGAAAAAATCTGCTAATGACAAAAGTAAGAGACTTTAATACCACCTTAATAAATACCTTAATAATAATAAGACCTGAATCAATAATTCTATTATTTAGATAAAAAATATTTTAAATCCTAAAGTTGTACCTTAAGGAAAATTAATAAATAAATAAAGCACTACTCTTCCCACCTATCGCTCCTTCCAGAATGCACAGGTTTGCTGCAGGAAGTGATCACCTGCAGGAGCTTGTGATTTCAGATCACAGATGAGGAAAAGAAGCAAGGAAGTTTTTTTCTTGCAATTTTCAGGAAAATAACATAAAATGACAAAAAAATAAAAGGCCTCTAGACAAGAAGCAAGAGAACCTTAGCTTCCTTAAAAGTGTATATATTTTCAGTTTCTAAGGTAGAGTTTATTTGCAACATTTAACACAGGAGCTGTCAGCCCAGACGCGTGTGGGAGACTCCAGCCAAATCCGCCGCGGCAAAGAAGCTGCTTACGCGTTTTTACAAATAACCGGATCTTGCCGTAATCCAGGCTCTTACAAATCTTGATCTCCCCGCAATCCCAGCTTTCCTCAGCCCCTTCTGCATCCTTTAGCCCTGCGCTGCCTGACGCACTACCCAGCTTTGTGAAAGGACAGGCTCGGTGACAGCATGGGACCTGCCCCAGCTCCGTGACGGCGCCGGGTGTGCGGTCCTGCCTCCCAAATCCCAGGCACATCTTTGTCCATCACGCTGCTCCCACACAACACGACACGAGCTGACAGATCCCGTCAGTACCTCCACAAAAGCCACACAACTGACCTTCGAGTCAGCTGTGTTTGCCAGCCAGAAATGCATTCCATCTTTTATTGGCCTAAAGTGATTGGGAATTACATAAAACCCCCAAATCCAGTCAAAGTATTCAGCTAAAGATATACAGGAAAGAAAGAAAAAAAATGTCACGGGAACCACGCCAACACGAAAGCTTCGTGTCTCATCAGCAACCGACTTGCAGCACACTTGAAGCCAACGAGTTAAAGTCTAATTTATGCCATTTATGTTTTTGCAAGTCACTCGGCTATCATCAGGCAGGCGCATCCTGTTGCGTCTGACATTTCCTTGAGCGCTTCTGTCTTATTTTTTGCACAGCCACTAAACTGATTAGATCCAACACCCCCACAGAAACACAACCAGCCTCTCGAAACGCCACAGAGCTCTTCCTCCCCGCCTATGGTCGGCAAAAGCCAACCCTATAAATAAGGGAGGATACGAAGGAATAAAGGAGGATGAAGCCTGTCGCTCTGCGGGGAGCATCCCCCACTGCCAGCCCTGATAAAGTCACTGGCCGTGATGACCACGGGAGGACGAGTCCTGCGGTACCTTCCACGCGATACGGGTGTCACCCGGCAGCTCTTCCATGAAGCCTGTCGCTCTGCGGGGAGCATCACAGGGACAGATGCTCCCACCCACTGCCAGCCCTGATAAAGTCACCGGCCGTGATGACCACGGGAGGATGAGTCCTGCGGTACCTTCCATGCAATACGGGTGTCACCCGGCAGCTCTTCCTCAGGCTGGACACGGGCACACGGAGCCGCCAGCCCCAGGACAGAATAGCTGGGAATAGCTTCTCCATAGGAGACAAGAGAGCAAGGGGGAAAAATGGGAGCGAAAATCTTCATCACTCAGATATCCCAAGCTCCACAGCCTGAGAATTTCAAACTGAGTGAATTGTGTCGAGATCTGCTCAAGAACTTTCTCCTTTCGATTTCCCTAGAAGAAAAACTACATTAAAAACAGGGTTTTTTAGTTTTGAGTGGAAAAACATTGTTTTTCCTATAGGAGGTTACAGCAGTCGCTTCATTCTGAACCGATAACCAATAATAATAGCCAGGGCCTGGCAGGGCTTTGCTGAAGGAGCCCGCAGCTCCCGCTGCAGTCTGGAGACCTCCCCGAGACAAAACAGAGTACAGGAGTGTTGATCTCCCAGCTACTCGGGCCTCTAAGATCATCAAAACTTCACGGGCCCTTGGATTACAGGAAATTAGGAGCATTTGGAACAAGGATCTCATGAAGGGCATCGTCTTCCTCACGCTTTTATTGAGATGCACAAAATCGTTTAATGCTGCAAGAGTCCCTCTCCTACAGCTGCACATATTTAGTTTTATCACAGCAAAAGCTTGTCTCCTTCGGAGCTGGATAAGCTGCTGAAAACCGAGACATAACATGATCTGAGTCTCATCCCTAATGGATCTCAAGACATATAGGTCTCTAAATACTAATGATTTTTTTCCAAGACTAAATTAACGGCGATTTCACACAAAGCTGTACACAAGCAATATCCTAACTCGATTCTGTCTTTAAAAGCAGGAATAGCTGAGGAACAAGGCTAGAGCAGGGACAGAGGAGAAAAGCTCATCCTAATTACTAGGCATTCAAAAACATTATCTCATTATATGTGTGTATACACTAACCACCCAGAGATACGTGAGTACATGGAAATAGCAGCAGGGAGCTCGTGTTTACCAATAGACTTCTTATCTTGACAAATCAAGTGCTGGATGTGAAGCACAGGTCTCGCCCAGCAAAAGCATGTTGAAGGAATCATGCATTCACTGTTTATACCAGCAATATGAACCCACATACAAAAAAATAGGTTGCTTTGGCTTCTTCGTCTCACATTAGCGATTGCAATTATCATTCATTAATTTTACAGAGCGCTCACAGTAAAGATTAAATCATTTCTTCATGACTGTTTAAGAAAAACTTTACTGTGTTAATTATTCATAAATACCGAAGTCTGCTACTTATTACTCATCACAAATATGATTCATTTCAATAATGCCTGAATAATTCTGCGCTGCCCTATTAGTCTCGGAACAGGCTGTGCAAGTGCCAGCGTCAGCAAGTCAATCACGAGCCCTGCTCCGTGTCCGCTGCCAGCTCCTGTCGGAGGGACAACGCAGGGACGGAGGGACCCGACTGGCCAAAAATGCCAGGGGAGAGAAAAGTGACTGCAGCAATTATGGGTGCTCAAAGCTACTGGAGTCACAGATTTTGGTACCGTTTCCTTGGTCATTTTAAAGAACAGACCTCGGCTGCGCCAAAATCCTACTAAAGTTTCACCAAATTCCAAACGTTTTCATTTTTTTTCCCCCCATAAGAACGCCAAGAAGCCAGCAGCCCCTACAAACACTTATTTCTCCTCCGTCTGCAGCTTTAACTGCATCGGTGCTTGCACGAGGCTGCAGAGCCGCTTGGCCCCACAGCACCCTCAGACACCCCTCAACCCGCCGCAAGATCCTGCAGGATCCACTTGCACATTCAGCTTTCGGCCACGTATCATTATTTAACTTTCTAGCAAGTTGCAATGATCTACGTGAGCTAATTTGGGCCGTTACTGTACCGAAATGCTGTCTTTATTATTACAGTTGTGGAGAAAGTAAATTAATGCAAAGGATTGCACACAGAGGTCTCATCCATTTGAGGTAAATCAATGCGTTGCACATTTAAATTGCTCCGCTTTCCTTCAGAAAAGTACATTGAAGTGATTCATTAGGCACTGAACTGTTCACAAGAAACAGACCAATTCTCCTAGGCATGCCAGCGCATCTCTGCTTGTTAAATTTAAAAAGCAATCAAATCTACTAATAAGTCCTTTTTGCTGACATTTACATCAGCATAGAACATGATTCCTGACAATTCAGATTAAATAAATGAGGGACAAATTAATCTCAGTTAAGATACCTTAGAGCTGATGCTCAACTCATTAAACTTAAAAAAATGTCTTTTAATAAGAAAACTATAG
The DNA here is from genome assembly GCF_000705375.1 of Tinamus guttatus. The sequence goes on along the minus strand of NW_010577077.1, from coordinate 93,008 downwards.
ACGATACTCGAGTCCCAAGCACACATTCAATAACCTGGGTCAAAGGTTATAAAGTTGTGCATGTGAATCACAATGCAGAGGGGTCTCTTCATACAGCTAAAGCCTGCATTTATAGTTATATCTTAATATTTACAAATTCCCCCCACTTGCCCCCAAAACAGAGAAGCACCTTTCCAACAAGAAGATAATGATGTCCCAGCGCAGCAGCACGTGCCATGGGGGTTCCTATTCCTACTCTATTCTTTAGGGAGGACCAACCTTGATAATAAGTAGGATAAACAGCGCAGGAAATTATATCTGTGCCTTCTTTCTAGCTCTACCACAATGACTAGAAATTATTTTTCAATACCTAGTGTCTCTGCTTTATCCAAGCACAAAAACACACAGAATATACAATAAAAGGCTGCAGGGAACATATACTTTTAAATAAGTAAAAAGTCAATTTGTACTGTATTAAAGATGTAGAGGAGAACTGAAGATATCTAGTACGGAAAATTATTTTTAATCCCATTAAGAGGTCCTCGACAAAGTGCCCTGCTTTATCTGCAAAGCCAGCAACACCAGTTCAGAACCCCTCGCGTCACGCAGTCCAAACTTTAAAAACCCAGAGCATAGAGTGAAGATCTTCAAGGTCAGGCCCCATAACGGGATTATGTTAAGGAACTGCTGGTCCTTATGAAAATAAAACCCTGTCATGCCGGGCTGGTCCACAGATGCCAACTCCACAGCATCAGGCCCAGCTCGTATCCAGGCAGGAGACAGGCAGGGAAATTCTGCTGCCGCAAACACATTAGCAGCTCACTTGGTAATATTCACTGCGCTATCAGTGTCTTATCTTGCAGCCACAGCAGCCACCAAACCAAAATGAGCAGGGTCATTAGCAAATCCCCCTGATAAACGGAGCGGCGCGGAGGCGCTCGGGCCTCGCGGCACCTCAGGACGCTCTGCTCTTCCCGGCGCCGCAGCCGGTCCCGCTTTTCTGGGGGAGCTTCGTGGAGGAGCCTTCAAGGGCAGGCGGCACCGTGGCCAGGAGCCAAGTCGCGGCCGGTCCCCACATCTGCTCGCTTGAAGCCTCTCCTCCAGCTCGCCCGGTCCCTGCGTCTCCTCGGGCTCCTAAACCCGGCTAGCGCTTCCCCACCAAGCGCCACGTTGCGTTGGAGGACCCAGCGGGCAACCACCCACGCGGCTTTCCCCCCATGGAGGCCCTTGCTCCGCAGGCCCGAGGCGCCTTGAGCGCCCCCCTCACGGCCATGGACACGCTTGCCCCCTTCCCTCTTGCTCGTTTGCAGCCCTTCACTCACCACGCTGCAGAGAAGGGACAACCACCGAACCGCAGCTCTGTGGGGACGCCAGCAGCCGCGGCGGTGCCGCTGTGTGGAGCTCGGCAGGCTGCACGAACGCGGTGCTAGGAAGCGAGTCCTGGCGCCCCGCGAGCTCCCGCACGGGAAGCGGTTCCTTCCCGCTCCTTGGAAGTGGTTTCTGCGCCATCAGCACCCAGAGGTTTCACCCGCTGCCTCACGAGCAGGGAGGAAGCTGTCCTTGACGATCAACCCCAGCCCTCAGCCTCAGGCCACTATGAAACCCCTCGGAAAGCAGCAGACCATCAACACCCAGAGGTTTCACCCACTGCCTCATGAGCGGGGAGGAAGCTGTCCTTGATGATCAACCTCAGCCCTCAGCCCCAGGCCTCTATGAAACCCCTCGGAAAGCAGCAGCAGAGACTGCACCGATTTACGGAGCTTAACCCTTCCCCAAACTGCACCCGGGTTAACACAGCGCCGGGGTGAACCAAGCTCCTCAACACGAGCTCATCGCCCCGCACAGCAACACGCCAGCTTTGCTGGGGCACTGAAGGTCTCTCTCCCCTTGCACTCAAGACCTCCGGAATAATTTTTGTCTCTCTGGCAGCATTGCCTCATTTTCTGCCATACAATAGGTGCCAAGCACAACAGGACACGGAATCCCCACGGAATCCTTCCCAAGAATCCAGTAACTGTTTAAGCTGTTCCTGGTCCAACAGATTTGCCCCAGCAGTGTTAAAGTTTCTTCCAGTCTTAGAGTTCCTGGCTCTGGATGCAGCTCTGCAAACTTGTTCTCCTCTCCAAGGACAACCCCTCTTTCCCATAACATTGATCAAAAGGGACCGTGTCCCAACCTGACCCCCCATCCCATCTCACACCCTGTGAGGACACCACCACTTCAGAATCCAGGTATCTGCTCCCAGGTACCTGTATTTGCTCCCAGGTCTCTAACATTTTCCAGTCTAGCCCCAAGCCCTTTTGTTTCTTGCAGTAGCGCCACGGGATTTATTGCTATAGACAAGTTTGGTAGATACCTCCCATAATAATGAGCTGGAGCTGAGTGAAATCTCAGTTCTCAGACACTCTCTTACACAGTTGCTTTGGATGCTGCTTCGGTTTGCTGTGCCAAAAGCTTTGAGGCTTCCACAATCAATCCAGCGACCCTACGGGTCCCTCATGGCTAAGAAAGGCACATTGCTCCTTTCTCAGCGCTGATGCCAAGCTCCACAGACCAACCTCCTCTCTTGCACCTCCCATTTCCCAAGCAGCAAATCCAGAGTGTCCCCAGCACCAGCGGCGTCTGCACCTTCCCCCTTCCCTGTCCAGAGATTTCTAGGTACCCAAATGCTGGTGCTGCTCCCTTCCCTCCATCTACAGGATGGACCCCCAGTAGGACACTGCTCCACGACATGCCAAGAAGGACCAGCACCCTGCTTGGTCTCGAGGCGCGAACGCTTGAAACACAGGAGCAACCTGGCTGAGCCCAGCTGCAGCGCTGCAGACGCCGTTACCACCACTCACCCACCAGCACGTTGGCTTTGCAGCCCCCGGCATCATGAACACAACATTTATTCCCGTTTTGCAGAGCCAGGATTCCCCTGAGGACACATCGTGGGCCATCTGCTCCCGACAGAACCCGCTCCTCGCTCCCACGACATAACCCAGGCCGGCCCCGCACCCTCTCCTCGCCCCTCTGCACCCCGTGGGGCTCTGCAGGAAGCTCTGACCTCCCCAAAAGTGCTCAGGCAGGCGCCGGCAGTAATTGCTAATTAACTAGTTGTCACCTGAACTTCGCTAAATCGAGAACGCAAAACAAAATTAAATGCGAGATATTACAACGGGTAGACTTGAAGGGACTATTGTTTGTTTAAAAACTCTCTTCTTGTATTTTTAAACATTCAGAAGTCAGTCCAAATAATTGCTTGTTATTTGGGAGAATAACTGTAGCTATTAAGCAAGATATGTAATTAGGTTATTAAAAATAAAACATCATTTCAGAGCCCTTTAGAGAATAGCCAATGCAAGAGCATCACAGCTCCACTTTCGACCCCCTCTTCCAACCTCAGTCCCGGGACCTAGCGACCTCCTGGAAGTCACTTCTGCTGATGTCCCTGGCTTTGCTGGAAGAGGAACCAGCGCTCTGGACTCTTGGGCAGTGCAGGTACCACTTCCATCTGGCACAGAAGAAAAGCAGGCTCAGAAATCCGATAGGAAGTAGAAAAAAAGGCAAAAAGTCATTTTCCAAGCCTGCAATTCCCTTGTTCCTCAGGTTGCTGGCCTGGGACAAGAACTCTCCACTATCCTGGAGGGCAGGATGAAGCCTGAGCACGGACAGACCTGTCTTTGGGAAGGGACAGGAATCCGTGTCTCAAGTACAGCTCTGCAGGCCGGGCCCGTCTCCAGCAGAACAGGAAGGCAGATCACTAGGAGCCGTTCAGCAAAGCCGAGAGCACGTCCGGCACTGCCATTTCTGCTGACAAACAGCGTATTTATAGGACAGGTAAAATAAACTCCACAACTACACACACAGCCTGGGGGGTTCGGAAGCCTGAAACCCAGATGTTAATAGACCCAGAGGGCAAGGAATTCGTTCCTGACATTTGCAAATGGAGCATCACAAAAATGAGGCAATTAAATTTTAAAGCAGTAAAAGAAAACAAAAGAGCAAGAATCACAACAGCCAAGTGTCACCAAGAGCTTCATCTTGGGCGCAGGCAGATAATGACGCTAACCATTTTTCTACTAGATGGCAGTGTAGTGTCACACTATATAAAAGAAATTCTAGAAAGGAATTGCATTTATTTCAAGAGAACCTGCACTCAGACTCGACTTCAGATAGCACGAAACACAACAGTACCTCCTCAGAGGGGCCCTGCCATTAGTCCAACCGCACAACAGGGGCGAAATCCGAGTTTCTAATTTCTCAAGGCAATGCAAAAGGCCGCTGAAACCCCCGAGCCGCTCCGCGCTACAGCCGCACGCACAGCCGCGGCCAAGCTACAGCCGGAGCGATGCTGTAACCAGAGAGCGCCCAGGGCTCTTTCATTACGGGTCCTCGCTGCTCCGGAGGAACCAGCTGCGCTTTTGAAGGGCACTTAGACAACAACCAGCGACGGCCCGGCCGGGTTATCAGCTTCAGTGGGGGGCGCAGGCATGGAAAGAGCAGCCGGTGCCCCCAAAATTCAGGACACAAACCCCAAATAAACAAGGTGAGGGCTGAAGGACAATGCAAATACTTGCAGGTAACAGCTGTAAGAATCATCTCTGCAAGACCAACATTTGCACAAGCCAAATTTCACATGTAACGAACTGCTGCGTTCACAAACACTCCCGAACTGTTTATTTTCGGCGTACGCAGGAGGTACCGCTCGTGCACCGCGGCGCAGAAGGGGATTTGCAAGAGGCAGAAACCCCCGGGGCGGCTTTGGGGCAGGCTGAGGGCCCTCGTTTCCACGAGCGACGTGGCCTGACCGCGGAGCACCCGGCGATCGGCCCCGATCGGCCCAACGCGAACGGCGCTCGCGGCACCCCCGGGTACCGGCCCGGTGTCGGAGCGGCG
>NW_010577077.1:38166-85318 GCF_000705375.1 Tinamus guttatus | reverse complement strand
CTGGCACAGGAGCAGAGGCAGCCAGGAGCACCCCAGGAACCTCTTCCCTTTGGGAAGCACCGAGGATGCAGCAGCGCTGCCGTCTGCTCCCGCCGTACGCGGCTTCCCGCCTTGGTCCCTACGTGCATGGAGCAGAAGTGTCCCTGGATGCCACGCACCAAACCCAGGGCTTCTCCCACCACCAGCCCTTTCCTGCCCTGTCCTCCCTGGAGGGACTGGCCCTTCCCTCCACTTCGGCTCTTGCCGTGCCCACCAAGCAGGCAAGGGCTGCTCTCCTAATACACACATAATTCATCATAAAGAAGGGGGAAAAAAAAAAGAAAAAGTGTCCTGCCTCCTCTCCCCTCAGTGCTCCTGCAATTCTTTCTTATTTTGCAGGTACCAGTGGCATTAAGAGGGAATGGCTTATGGGTTTTATCCTTGAGCAACCTATCCACTTGTCCCGATTTTTTTTCCATTTGTCTCTAATATTTTTCAAACATTTATACTCACAGTAATAGGCAATTTTATCACAAAGAATCTAGGCATGAGAACTACTGAGTTAATTTGCTTCTGTTTATATCTGTCTCTCCAAAATGAATGGATTGCACCATTTAATGAAAATGCTGTGTTCTGAAATTCAAGCTTTAAAATTATAAAGATGTTGCTGTGCTTTATATCCATCACTCTCTCACAGTCGTTGATATATATAAAAAAAGAGCTCATTCGCCTCCAGCTATATTTATTTTACATTATGAAATAACAAAGATGCGTTCTGAGTTAAAGCAGATCCTGAATGCTAATACGTAAGAATTAAGAGGAGGGAATAATGATGGCCTAATGTCTACCCTAAATTAATATATACTATAAAAGATATGATGCATACGGGGCTGGTGCTCCCAGCAGAGCCGTTATTTTGGAATGGGCTAAACAAACAATGATCATCCTTTCGCGATGAGTGATGGGCTCCCGTCTGCCGCCGTGTGCGGGCGATGCTCCCGCGCCTTGATCCAGGGACGCGCTTGCTGGGACGCTGCGGAGATGAAAAGGCCCCTCTGGTCTCCCCTGGCTGTGGCTGCCGCCCTGCAAGGGCCTCCTGCTCCCTGCTGAGGACTGATGTGATGAGTCTGGGGCAGCTTTAACGTGTGTTGGGTCTGCTTGGATGAAGAGAGGCAGTGCAAATGCCTCCTGCCATCCCCATTCCCAAGGCTAGGAATAGCGGGAAAGCACAGGGAGTGAGGAGGAGCAAGCAGGGCTCTGGCATGGCCCAAGAGCAGGGAAACTCCGGATAAACATATCCTGTATCCTGGCTAGTTGGAGCCCAGGCTTGCCTGGACCCAACCAGATAAGGCCTTTCCCTGGAAAAAGTTGCAAATTAGCAATGGCCCAGAGCAGCAGGGTGATGAGTAAACTAATTAGAAAATGAGGCTTGATTATTCATGGCCTTGACATGTCAGAGAGCAGCTAATCAGAGGAACAAGGCGCTCGCATGTGCCTTGTAACACGGGCATGGAACCCGCAAAGCCCTCCAGAGACTGCGGCAGGGACCTGCAAGCAAAGGAAACCCCTGCAGCAGTGACATCGTCCCCTGCGGTTGGGTTTCGCTGTGCGTGACCATGAAATACCCTTTGCAGGAATCACCTGTGGGAAGATGGACTTGGTAGGAGGTATCCGCACACTATTTCCTGGGTGCAGGAATGTTCCGACAGAGCCCCTTCCCGGCACGTGGCACCAGCACCCGGCCGCAGCCATGCCGGCCATCACGGTGAGCCCTGGTTTTCCCTGGAGCTGGCTTTCAAGGCACATGGTATGAGCAATATTTCCGTCCCGCACATGGATCTCTGACCAGCAATGAGGTCCTGACGGGGGCCTGGCCCCAGGATCGACACCCAGCTTCTGGACACCGGTCAGGGAGCAAGTAGGTGACACTGTCCATCACCCCCATCCTATCCCAGCATAAACTGGGCTGAGAAGCTGCTGAAACACCAAATTCCCTTTTGGTAAGGACAGCCCGGGACAAGCCTAGGGAACAGGATCCGTGGGGAGAAAGGGGCTCTTTGGAGCACATCTCCGAACCCTCAGGAGATGCAGGAATTTGGGACAGCTTCGCTGCTCGTGCCGCGTTGTCTGGGTCCTTGCAGTGCTGGGCACATTAATGCCAGCGGGCAGGAGAGCCACCAGGAGAGTCACTGCAGGAGATTATCGGTGAGGAGCAGGAGGCCCCGCTCTTTGGAGGTGCTTACGGGCAGCTAAGCAGGGATTAGGCGGCGGCCCGGAGGGTGCAGCCCATATGGTCCAAGGGCCATTTCTGTACCCGGCGCAAAGGGCACCAGCTGAGGCAGGCGCTGGAGCACTGGCCCTCCCCAAACCCGCTCCATCCCGTGGTCCTCAGCACGTTCCTGCATCCCCAGCGCCGGGATGCTGCGTTCACCAGCCTCGAGCTCCCCGTTGTCCCTTGCAAAACACGTACCTGGGGACCCTGACCTACTTTCACACAGAACCGCAGCATTCGCCAAGCAACGCTGGATAAGCACCTGCCTCGAACAGCATAAAATGCTCGTCAGCAGCACTTCCACACTGGAGAGAAAAGATGTAAAGCTCTCATGAAAATACGCGTTGCATCTTTCTAAGAGAGAGGAGGAAATAGTTCCGTGTGGCCTTGGGAGGAACGGGGGAATACAGCACAATTTTCTATTGCAACACATTTCTGTAGATACTCCTATGTCCTGCTTGAAGTAAATACGGTGGATTTGGTCCATGGGCATCCAAAAACTTGTGCGAAACCTGCTCTCTACCACAAAATTACACCAGTTTAATTATGTTGGTTTCCTGCACCTTTCCATGCAGCCAGTCTTCAATAAATCCAAGACTTCTTAATGCAGATTTAACTTAATTAGGTGTCATTCTGTGCGCAGGCTGCACCTCCTATATTACCCATATAGATATTTGCTTATTGAAATCAGCGCTGGATTTGGTCAGCATCATCTTGTGGGATTAATCCGCATGGAAGAGGGTGATGTGCACATGTAAGGACTGTAGGAAGGGGTCCAAAATTTGCACAGATGAGTTCTTGTAATTGCCCAATCTGCGTGAGAGTAAATGAATGGGAGGCAAGAAGCAGCCCTAAACCTCATGGAATGAAACGAAGGGAGCTGAGCAGCCGGTGCCGAATCTTTAGGGAATGATCTCGCAGCCCAGTGAAACAAAGAGAAGCTTTTGTTTCACGGGGAGGTTTTGCAAAAGCTGATTTACCAGGATAGCGGATAAATAATTCACGACTTCTGAAGGCATGAAGATAAATTTTCTTTCCTTTTTGTTATTTCAGACATAATCCTGCAAGTTGCAAAAACGTCTTGGCCAAGCATTCACCTGTAAAATAAAAATAAAGGACAACACAAGACTTCCTCTTTCCAGTTACATGCAAAAGCACTCCTAAAAAAAAGAAAGCTCTCCCTTCTCTATAAAATCATCCTCCGCAGTCACTAGGGCACAGGGAAGCAGAATATTCATGTTTTACTATGCTGAAATTTCTGGAATGAAAAAATAAAATCACAGTTAAAATTTAGATGCAACCCTAATAGAACTCGGTAGATAAAGGCCAGCTGAGCTGTGTATAAACAAGGCGAGGAAAACAGAGCACAGCAATTTCTTGTTCTGGGAACATTTAAGGTTTGTGGTGTTACAGCACTTGGCAATAGCTGAAAGAAAGGCAGGGAGGGGTATTTTATACCTTCTGATCTAAACGCTAGCAGCTCGGGTCAGATTGCTGGGGTAACATTTTACCGTTTTGCGTTTTCGCTGCCCCAAAGCTGGTGGCACCGCTGCACTCGCTGCCAGCTCTGCGCGTGCGGGAGCTGCCGCTTCCCGGGATTAAAATAGTAGCAGCTATTTTAATCCGCCGCTGGAGCGCGGCGGGAGAAATTCCCCTCGCGATCCCGTTGTGCTGCAAGGAGCCGTGCGCCGGGAGCGCCCGTGTCCCCAGGTTGGGTCTCCCTGTGTCCTGGAGTTCAGGGAGGCGCCGGAGGATGGTGCCAGTCCCTGGGAACAGCAGGGAGGTAACAACGGACACACTGGTGTTGTGCACACACTAATTTACACATAGATGTTGTCTGTGCGCTCAGTTACTCTCCAATGTTACCTGTGTGAGCAGATGGAAAAGACTGCTATTATTTTACTGGAGGGGACTTGAATCCAGTCCTTTTCCTGGCTTATTAAGGATAAGCAGCCCAGGAATGGTGTGATCCGCTGCACTAAGGGGTGCACGACAGCACGTCTCAGCATCAAAATTCAGCAGATGTCCTGCAAGCAAATGCATCTCCAGCTCCACAGAACTTTTACTGACCTGCCTGGGTTCCAAGCTGTATTTTTATACAGCAGTGGTAAATTTTTGCAGTTGTTTTTATCTGGAAATACACAGGAACCGATTGCTATGTTTCTATGAACTCTTCCAACGAACCTGATCGATGTCTGCTCGTATTTTTGGAGGGCTGATCATGGGCAGCTTCCCCCACTTCAGGGGGGGCGGTCCAAGACAGAGCGCCCAAGGATGCCCAAGCAGGACACTGAGCCACATCAGTGAAGATGCCACCAAGGGAGCCATGGGGACAGCACAGGACACACAGGACTCACCCGCTCCAGGGATGCACTGGGGCGCCAGCATCTCCTTGGCGTTCCACAGAGCCACGAGGCCACCAAGACGTGTTCCTGTTAACGCTGCAGGTAGGACAGGTTCTCGGTAATGCTGGCCAACGAGGACATGCTCCCAACCAAGAGATCTGTGCCTTTGCATGTTTTGTGGAGCAACCCACCACTGCCCTCCATTAAGTGGAGTGCCAAAGTTCTCACTTGGTCATACCCTCTGCCCTGTCTTCTCTTGATGTCCCATCTAAGGAAATCTCCCACAAGTTCTTCCCAGTGCCTATTGGACCATCCTCATGGATTTGCATGACATGAAGAGTTGCAGCGACTCCCTCAGAGTCTGAATTTCTGCAAGCCGAGGATCTGACCCTGGATAAATTAATCTGCCCCAAACCTGAGACTGCGAATGGGAGACTGCAGCACCACGCAGAATACTGTAACAACCAGAAGAAAAATAACTTATCGGAAGTATTATTTTCTTGCATGCAAAGAATCAAACTTTAAATGATCCCATCTGTCACTTTCATCTGCACCCTGTTCCATTGGCTGGATTTTGCTCATTAAGATAAATTTCAAGCTAGCAGATCATTTTTACCTCCAGGGCTTTGGCGAAATGTGGTGTTTGGGACTTCCTCCTCCCACCCCCTCTGTTTCTGACAGCCGTGACAGAGGAATAACTGCATTTCTCTTACGCTGCTTTGCGATTGTATGGAATGGCTTTGACCTTCCAAAAGAGAAAACACTGCATTCAAATTCCTCCTCCTTCCCCCATGGGACTAGGAGCTCGCCAAGCCTCGCCAATAAAACTTTCCTGTTCCATCTTGTCTCGTAAAAGCTCTTCTCTTTATTGCTCCCTCTCCTCGGCGCTTCCCCAGCAGACATCCAGCCCTGTAAAGGTTTGTGCTGGAGAGCCTCATGTTGTGCAAATAGTTCCAATGTCTTTGTTTCTTCCCCAAAAAGACATAAAGGAGATTTGTTGGACGCCTCCGCTCGTAGCCAAACGCAACCCGGCACACGGGGCGCTCTGCGGGTTGGGGCTCCCCGAGCCCTGAGACCCAATGAGTCATTTCACTGCCGGTCTAATTAACCAGTGGAGCAGTTGTGCGGGGGATACGATAAATCACCTGCCACGTAAAGGCTTTAAATCAAGACTGGGGGGTTTCAGTGGGGTCCCGTTTGTGTCTGCAGCAAGGGGATGTCCCAGTGCACTGGAGTCACCCGGGGGAGTCATGCAGGACGGGCCATTAGCTGGTCTTAATGGGCTGGTTTGGCCTTTGCGTCTTTGAATGGAGGAAAAGAAAGAGAAAACCAGAAAAGAACAAAAGGCCCCATTATGGCCAGGATGTTTCGCCCTTTGGGAAGCAGAGCCCGGGAGGCTGCGGAGCTGGAGCTGGGAATGAGTGCAGGGATCCAGCCCAGGAGCCACCGTGCCCGTCCACCCTGGCTGGTGGCCCACAGAAAACAGGAGGAAAAAAAAGAAAGAGGAAAAAAAAAACAACAAAAAAAAAACATGGGTACATGCACAAGGCCCTACTGATTTTCACTTTTTTTCCCCTTTTAAATCATTTTAAGTATTCAAGAATTATATCTCTAATGCATTTTCTTTTAGGATGAAGGAATCACTTAGCATTTCTAAATTAAGCTAATTAAAATTTTAATCTGGCAGACATTATCTTATTGTGTAATTAGAAGAGCTTAGAGTGCAATGGCTTGGCTGGTGCCATCCTTTTTACTTTACATTGTGTGGCATTAATTGAGCCGGGCTTAGACAGGTGCTCGTAGGGCAACGCGCTAACTATCTGTTCTTAAGAAAATCCTCCAATTTTCCCTAGCAACTGTGTCTTTGCAGACCCAAGAGGCTTCCCATTATAAGAGTTGTGCTCCAGCGAAGCGCAGGCAATTTGGGCACCTTGGGGATGCTGAGCACCCTGCAGCGCCGGCCTGGACCACGGCCACGTAGGAGTAACCACGGTGGCAAAAGCAACGTGATTTTTTTTCCGGAAAAGTGACAGATTTAAATTCTACCCCCTCCCCGGTTGGCTTGATAATATCTTCTTAACCACGGGCGATTGCATAATTAATTACTCCCAGAGCTTTGCAAAGTCCTGAAGAATTTCTATAGACTAGATTGATATTACTCTGCCCCATGTTTTAAAGCGATTATCGCTAATTAATTTAGCTCGCCAGCGTACCTAAAACGCAGCTAAACCCTCTTGTGCCATCTGCCGTCATTCCAGCCACGCAGGAATTGCAAACTTCCCATCTGTATAAACAGAAACACATCAGGACTATCTGCTTGGAAATAAAATCATTAAAAACTCTGGTTCTTGGTCCCCTCTGCCCCTTCACATGCCCCGTGGGAGCACATGGCCCTCCAGGGCTATCAACCCCGGGCTTCCCAAAGGCACTAAATCCACAGAAAGTGTAAATAAAACATTAAACCACAATTTATCTACTCCTGCGGCTAAGGCACCTGAACCGGGGAGCATAAATCGCTCAGAACGTTTATGATCTTCTGACAGGTTTCCCTCCTAAAATAGAGCTTGGCGCGCACAAATGTCATGTAAATCCCCAGGACGGCTCCCGAAATGAGGGGGCTGCTCCTGCCCCGCTGCCCGGGGCCGTGGGGGCGCAGGACACCCACGTGTCCCATGTCCTGTCCACGAGTGCCCGTGGCCATCACTGGGACACGGTCACCTCAGACCCACCGCGCTGCACCCAGGGCTCCTGTCCTACCAAATCCAACCAGGGAATAATTACAGAAATAACGTGCCAGACCTTCCAGCCAGCCCCATCGCACTGGCCAGGGTGTTCTTTCCATCAATGAACAATTCTGAGGAGGGGAGCTGGGGGGGAAAAAGCATCTTTTTGTCAAAAACAAACAATTCCAACAAACCCTTGCATAAACATTTGCTGTTTTCTCGTAAGAAAAAGCAGAAACCAACTCAAGGATAAAAATCCTTGTTTCTCTGCAGAACTCGCAAAGAAACTCCAAAACTGCCGGTACTTAGGCAGAAGGAGCTTCCGAACGGGTAATTCAGCAGTTGATAACTATAGTTTTGCTATCAGTTTCTGCTCTGCTCAAGGTGAGTCCCAGCAGAAGGGTTTGCGAATGTTTCAGCATCCCGCCCTGCTCGTGCCCTTCATTGTCTCACCCGGGACCTCCCATCTGCAGCTCCAGCCCATCTGCTGCTTCCCTGCAAGGGTCTCCAGCCAGCCCAGCTCCACGAGCATCCCAAGTCTTTGGACATCTCCAAACTCTCCTCTAGGCCCTCCTCAGTCTCTCCGGTTAAACTGGGGTCCAGTTGCTCCAGTAATTCCGGATCAGGTGTTTCCCTGCACTCCACAAGGAGTCTTGCACCACGAAACCTGCTTAGTTCATGCAGCCAAACAGCCCTCCCAAATATTCCCACTGTACACACCTTGATCTTCCCCTTAGGCCTCAAATTTCGGCATGATTTCTAATCAGTGCTTCAGCCATCAGAAGCAGGTTATTAAAACATCTGTCATGATGAACATTGTAAAATAAACACAGATAAATTGTATTACTCTGGGTCATTTAGTTTTAAGTGCAGCAGCCTTGGTGTTTTTTTTTGCCACTTAAGCAACATGTAGCATGAAACAGCACAAATAAATACAGACACAGAGAACATTAGATACACTTTGTAAGAGCGAATTATGCACGTTCACATTTCATTCCAGTTAGATCAAAATTAGATGATTTTCCTCCATTATATCAGTGGATACACTAAAAGCCAGTGATTTATGAAGGAAACCAGTGTGAATGCCATTATAATTTATTAACCTAAGAGACTGGCGACCTACTTAAAGGTACACAAATATGATTCTAATTGCGTGGCAGGTAATTGAATGTTCTGCAGGACTACCTCATAATGTGACCATCATGCACAAAACCAAGAGGGAGACGGGAGGTCTCGGCCCTGCAGCGCTGGGATCCTATGCGAGGCGCTGCCCGTTTTCAGCTCCCAGGCGATAAAGCAGCACTGAGACCTTGCAGATTCAGCCCCTTGATGAACAGCAGCTTTTCCCACTGACCCGCTGCTGCTCCAACCAAAGGCTCCGGTGCATTTTAGCCTGGGATAACGCCTGGCATAGTGAGCGTGTGGGAGATGCCACGCGCAAACCGTGCATGGACAGGGCCCAGTGCAGAGCAAGAGCATCTCCACCTCCGCACGCTTGCAATCTGCATGCAGGATGGCAGAAAAGAGCTGGAAATCATCCCCAGGCAGCGGCAGCTCGAGGCGCCAAGCCCCGAGGCCTTGCCCAGATGCGCACAGGGTGCCCCAGGCAATGCACCTTTACGGGCACCGTTTCCTAAGGACTCGGTGCTGCGCACGCAGCCGGGTCACGCAGCAGCGTCGCCCCGTCCGCCCCCGCGGGGCTCTCCCGGGGTTGGGGTCTGTGCCTCAGGTTTCTCCCCATCTTTTGCTGCCCGTTACTTCCTCCAGCTCAATCTGCCTGGACTCCTCTTTGCGGCCACGGGCTGCAGAGCCGACCTCTGGCAGCCGCACACACCAACACTCAGCAGCGCAAAATAGCAAATTCACAATCTGAATGGCTAAATATACTGAAGCCCAGTGATGAATTATTGAAATCCCATACAAATTCTGATGCCGCACACAGAATTACAGACTCGAGCGCACTCCTGCAGTCACGAATCCCTCTGCCTCCGGCTCCGGCACGGAAAAGCATCCAGCGCAACGCGCTGGGATAAACGCTCTCCGTTACAGCTCCACGGGCTGGAAACCCTGCAGAGCCTGGCTTTGCTGGGACGGGTTGGAGGCAATTAGCACAATGTGCGTGATAAGAGCTGTAAGAGAGCGAAGGAACAAGGGGGATGCCAGCGCTCCGAGAGGGCTCCAGCGCTTGCAGCACGGTCAGGACTGCACCCGTGGGTGCAAGGGGCCAAAGGGCCCCGTTTTCCCCACTGAGTGCATGAGAACCTGGGTGACGAGGGCTGCGTTTGACATCCACATCCATCCTTCCAGATCTCAGCAGTTGCCATGGGATGACTGACAGGTTCTGCTTTTTCCGCCTGTTTTGCATTCTTTTCCATATTAAGTTGTCTGAAAAAGGAATACATTGGCCACACTAATATGCTGACTTCGGAAGAGATGGTTTCTTTCTTTCTTTCTTTCTTTCTTTTTTTAATAGTGAATAGTTCAGGATATTTTTACAGTCAGCATAAAAATACCACCATTGCTTAAATGAAATGCTCTGCTTGCATGCCCAGGGCCAGCAAAGAATACAGAAGAGAAAACAGAAAGCCACAAGTTAAACCTGTACTTCACAGCAGTCTGACTCTTCCTTTTGTTTTTTAAGCTTCTAAAATTTTAAGTTCCACCAAAATGAATAAGAAAAGGATGAACAGGGCTGTGGGGCTGCAGTATTTTGAAGCAGAGAGACAATCTTAGCTTAGGCAACTACTTGGACTGCCAAACATGACATGGAAATGAGGCTGCCTGTGCAAGGAGCCCACACCACGTTCAGTCCCTGCCTCCTCCCACGTCTGACTCCATCATCAGGAACCAGAGCTGTGACCAGAAATCGCATCTGGTTGGAGCATCACTCGTCTACCAAAGAAACAGCGAGAACTGCTAGGGACAAATCGTGTCTATTAGCCGAGCTAGTGAAGTGGTACCTGCAATTCTGCTTAAACAGGAGGAGCACAAATAAAGCAGCTGCTGGGCTGGCTGCTGCAGCAGCGGTGCCACCTCGCTCTTGCAGGAGGTCCCCAGCCCTGGGAGATGTTTGGCCAGTGATGCCGTGTCCTAGGGGGATGGGACCTGGTGCCTCCACCCATGGACATGTTGCTGTTGGGGTTGGCAGCTCCTATAGGAGCTTTGTGTCCCCATCCCATATGCACCTCTTTCTATCTCTCTTGTTCTCCTTACCCTTATCAATGAGAAACAGACCAGACCTGCTGGATCAGGCTCAAACTCCTTGTTTCTAGATGCCCTCTCCATTGCAGATCTCTGCTCCCTTTGACTGCAGCTCCAAAACCACCATTGCAGCCACGAGGCTGCCCATATGAGCTGTGAGGTTGAACATTTCTATGAGCATCACCTGGGCCTCCCCATGCAGCAGCCACCCATCCTCCCCACGCATTGCGTGGAGCGAAGAGAGTCTGCAGGGCAATAATCCCGGTTCCCAGCCCCTTTGCAGGGAGCAGAAATGACTTGCTGGATGCAAGGCTTGCTAATTACCCACCAGCGTTTGGATGGCAGGTTGGCCACGTGAATTATTGCATGTCCCCAGAAGTGTTCCACTGCTGGGGTTATTAGCGGGAAAACAGGAATTCAGTTGGAAAACATTAATAAACTTTGAAGACAACGGCTATTATGGTGATTGATCCACTGCTGGAGTGCAGGCAACGCTCGCAAGATGAAGGAGCAGAGGGTGTTGCGAAGGAAGGGTGTTCTGTGAGCTCGGAGGAAGGCTGGGTTGCTGCAGAGGTCAGGGATAAAAATTGGTACTGTCAGATTCAAAAGCATTAAAAAAACACACTTCTCTTTCCAAAGCTGGCTCAAAATTAGATCATTTTAGTTGTCTGAAGCAGTTGCTACTGAGACGGTCAGTAACTTCCTCTCGTTTCCAAATTGTTCAGATCTCAATGCTGCAGCCCAGGCCAAACTGCACTGGCGGGTGCTGAGCCCATCACCGTGTTTTCCCTCCTGCAGGAAAACCCAAAACAATCTCTTGCCAGTTTATTATTCCAGCTAATTATATGAACCAACAGTATTTCATCCAAATCATTTTAGGAAAATAATTGGAGAATGTTTGCAAAACTCAGGCAACTATTTTTCTCCTGCCAGCGTGGCAGATGCAAACACAGGGAGTAACGTGCCCATACATCTCCAGTCTCAACTTCTTACGAAACAAAATAAAAGCAATCTGGTTGTGAACTGATCCAAAGCAAATACAATATTTCAGAAGGTCCCACATGTTGCTGATTTATGCAGGGAATCTCAGGACGGGTGTGCGGATGTGTGTGCGCAGGGGGATATTTCCCCTTCACAGTTTTGCGCCTTGCAGACATTTATTTTTCCGCCCTGTGCGCTGGTGAGGAGCCCTTGGCCCACGCAGCAGCGTTTGAGCGATGAGCGCGGGACAGGTTTCTATGGCACTTCTGCAGAGGGTTGTTTTCACAACCAGGGGTTCCCTTTGTCACACGACAGCGCTTTGCCATTTACCGAGAGATGGGCGCGATAACCGCAGAGCCAACATGGTCCTGCACAGCATCCATCACCAACCACGACCCCTGCAAGCAAAGAGCCCCTCTGCACCAGGGTTTCCCCCACACCTTTCTGAGAAAGCATCGCTGCAGCCGGCGTCTTCCATAAGAAATACATGAAGAATAACTGTCATTTTCAGTGAAGAGGCCATTGAAGGACTTCTGAAAACGCTCACTCTCAAGTCTGGGTTGGTGCTGCTAAACCTTGTGTTGTCACCTCCTGCTTCGTCCCATTCCCAGCACTGCCTTTGGTGGTATCTGCTCTGCACCAGCATGAAGGGCTGAGATCAGGCCTGGGAAGATCCCTGCATGGATTTTGGGAGTGAAGCAGAACAGCCACCTTGTGAATTAGCTGAAAATCTTACAGCAATGCCAATAAACAGAGACGCTAATTAATACCCACTCGCAGCTTAATTCGGTAATGACTCAAATCACTAACCAAAGCTCTTCTTCCCTCGCATCTGGATATTGCAAACCTTCAGGAAAGGCTGGGTATTTTCCTCGGCTCCATGAGGAACCTGGACGCTCTCCAGGCCAAGAGCTGTAATGGAAACTGATTTATGGCTTCTCTGCTGGGGGTGGGCTGAGGGTCCCAGGCCTTTCCTGCAGAGGAACACCCTGCAGGCCAAGGGAACGGTGCCACGTTGCACAGAGAAACATATCTCAGTTAGTCCCAAAGACCATCTCAAGGTTCAAAGTGAAAGGTGGAGTTGTTTGAGGCCGAGCATTGTCTCATCCCATATAAATAATTGGAGGGTTTTACAAGCATTTTATTTGGCAAGGATGCCCCACGTTTTCCTCTTTATTCACCCAATTTATAGAGCCGTTAACGCCTGCACCCGGAGCTGGAAGCGCAGCCTTTGCAATGACTAGGCAACCTCACTGTTCTTCCAGTCCATGCAGTTTTGTTTTGTGTCTCTTCCTCGTCTTGCCCTCTAGAAACCCAAAGTGTGGCTACATTTTTGGTGCTGGTCAGCCCTGGAAGGTCGCCAGGAGATGAGCTTGTTGGTGTCACCCCGAAGGACACCAGCTCCTTCAGCTGATGGACCAGCATGACGAAGGCCATTCTAGTCTCCTTATTCCTCAACCCATCCCACCTTCCAGAGCTCTCCCGGGAGCATTTTCCCGTTTCCTTTCCCAGTGACACCGGGGCCCGGATCACCGGCTCTCCCTACAAGGTTGCGTCTTTCATCACGCGTGGTCTCTCCTTGCCACAAGTATGACAAATACCAGAACTCTTCAGCCGTTTTCCTCTAAGAGAATTCAAGTTTTAATGATTAACCTTTATAAATTACACCAGCAATACGCTAAATAATAAATAGTTTCTGGCCAGGCCTAGCCTTCTGAGCTATTATTCTCTAGCATGATACGCTGAGCCCCCATCTGCATTTATTTTCCATACTGTATTCAAGTCCTCTTATGTCATTGAGATAAGCAGTCAGGAGATATGTGTTTTCCAAAATGATGTCCTCATTCATCATTTCTTCCTCAGTGCTCAGCCCGATTACATTTAATTCAAGAAGAAAGAAGCCTCGCCGGGGCCCACTGAGCATATAAGGTTAAAAAAGCAATGCAAATGAAGCAACGGTTCCTGGCAAAATGGCTAGAGAACACAAAATAAGAGCATCCCTTATCAGCACCAGGGCTGTGTACTCTCCTCCTCATTTCCAGAGGATACTTGGAGCACAAATGACCCATTCATCAAGATCAGCAGGTACAACTCTGCTTTAAACGCATACGCGCCACGGCAACCACCCGCTCCATTAACAGGGGAAGAGCTTGGAGCATTAATTTCATCTGATATTAATGCAAAGCTTAATTACAAATAGAGATAGGGGCGTGAAAGCTTCTTGCAGCCCGAGCCCTTTCCAGCGACGCCTGGGTTAGACAGAAACATCTCGTGCTTTTCCGAGCCCCGGTGGCGGATGGGGGATATTTGGCTGCTCCGGTTTGCGGCACGGAGAGGTGGTGCCAAAGTGTCTTTGCACAAGGAGCCGCCACGCAGGGGCTGTGCAGAGCCCAGGAAGGATCCCCTTGGCTTTGCTTGCTCCAGCTATGGTCGATGTCCAATCCGCAGCAGCAGACACCGACAGGACCCGTTATCCCGCTCCCCGGATAATCCGGGATTGCCGCTCCGCGCCAGGCTGGCAACGGGCAGGTTTGCAGAAGGGTCTTCCCGCTCGACAAAGCAATTTTGCAGACTTGCTCTAATTGGGCTTCAAAGAAAGGCGAAGGCAGCCAAGGAAGGGCAGCACATACTGAGCCAGCCACACAGGCAAGTAGACACAGGCAGAAAAGCCAGAGCCTCTCACCAAAAAAATGCAGAGCAAAACTGGGGATTTAAAATAACCAAAACCCCATGCGCCAGGGGCTTTACTCTAAAAGTGGGTTGTCTTTGTGCTGAAGAAAATGACTACATTTCCCAGAAAAGATCCATTTTTGGATAAAGAAAGGAAGAGGTATCAACAGAGGGACAGGGAACCAGACAGCTCTTGACTGCAGACCACGAGTGCTGTCTTGGAAAAGGACATCTCCTTGCCTTGCCCCAAGGAACTAATAGGACAACGGGGAACTGGAAGCACTGAGCCCCCAGCTACCACTTCCCCACTCTCCTTACCAAAAACACCTCAGCGTTAACTTTTTTCTTTTCCAAAAATCAAAATTTTCTACGTGAAAAAAAATTTGGCATCTGTGCTGAAAAATCATCCGTCCCCCTACGCACGTTTTGATCAGCACTGATTAGAGGAGACCATGCTCAGAGGCAGCTTAGAAGAACAATTCAGGCCAGTTTATTTCCTCTCACTCAGCATGGTTCAAATTCAAGTTATTTATAGGCTTAGAGCTGGCTCAACAGCTACCGCACTCGATGGAAATCTTTCCATTGACTTCAGTGGGTGCTGCAGTCCTGCCCTGCAGTTAAAAGCACAGCCCTCTTCCCTGCAAGGACCTCGAGCCAGCAGCTCCCTGGAAGGTCACTGCAACAAGACAGGCGCTGTCGAGGTCCAGGTGCAAGAGGCAAACATGAAGAAGGCTGGAAAAGATTAATTGTGCTCCACCTGGAGCAGGTGGGCATGTTATCTGGGTTGATTGCACAGCTGTAAAAACTCAAAATGTAATAAAAATAAACCAAGTGCTATAGCGGGAAGGCACCTGTTATTCCATCCCATATAATGCAAGGAGTAGCGGGCTGAATGGCAAACCACAACTGCGTCAGGAGGTTTTTATAGCAGAGAGCAAGAGGACACAGCGAGCAGGAGCAGGTCACCCGAGGGGTCTCTGCAGCCGGCGGCGTTCCCGCGCGTGCAATGCACAACCCAGGGGCTGCTGGCACCGGGATACCAGGCAGCCACTTCCCAGCGCCCTGGAAAAGCAAACCAGGCTCGGGAAGACGCTGCCCGTGGGCAGATTGCCATCCCGGAGCCGCCTGGGACACCCACGCGTGCTGGGGGACGGGGGCAGCTGGCAGCGCTTCCTCCACTCCGGGAAGGCTGCGATGGGGAGGGAGAAAAGTTGTATCATCCCTTTGAAACTACAAAAGCAGACAAAAACGTAATTATAATCACCCAAACTGGAGTTCTGCCAGGACATCAGGACTAATGGTCTTGCTCTTGCAAGAAGCGCCACGGGATTTTTCTAATGATTGCAAGTGGTCAGGACCTCAGTTTTACATCTCATTTGGAAGATAATGAAGAAGTCTCCCATTTATTTTTGGTCCTAAGGGATGTAAGGACAAATTGACTATGTCAAAGGGCTAAAGGACTTAGAAATGTAGATTCTTCTGCTAGAGATGTGACTAGAAGCTGTGACAGCCGGGAGGATGGGGGTGACAAGGGGGTGGAAACGAGGAGCAGAGAGGAAATGCCTGTGATTTCATGAGGCTCCCGGTAGCATTTCAACTTCTTCTGAATCTGCTGCGACTCCAGTGACATTGCTGAAAGGAAGGTGAGTCTTTTTTTTTTTTTCCATATTCCTGCTGTAAAATATATTTGGAGGGAATGAGTTTATAAAGCTATCTCGGAGATAATTGGCAAGGATACTCCGCTCTCCCGTGAAGGTTACGAGTGGGTTACAGGAGGGTCTTCGCTTTAGACTTGGAGCTATGAGAAATTAATAGATCTCGCAGTGTCAGTCCCAAGGCAGATGATCATGATAAACTGGAAACAGGCAGAGAGGCCCCTGCCAAGTTATGGAGGGGGAAGAGAGGCACGTCAGACCCTTGGGAGTTGCATGGATTCAAACCCAGCCTCTCTGCTGAGCGCGAGAGCGAGGATTGCCATTAAAAGGTCAGTGCAATCCGAGGGCAGCGGATATTGCTCTAGTCTCCAAAGAGAGGCAAGCGCAGCCTCTCCGGAGACCCTGCTTGTGTGCAGGAGCTGCAGGGAGCTCTGCTCGGGGAAGCTGCATTGGCAAGTGCTGCTTTTATAGAGCAACAGCCGCTGTGCATGCAAAGGAGAATTTCACCCTTCCCATCCATGATTATTTCCGTATCTAAACCCTTTGCAAGGCCTATATCATTCCTCTTTTCTGCCAGGAGCATAGGAAAAAAGTTCTCACATCCTAGAAAGCTGTAGAAAAGCATTTGGACAATGGAAAGAATTGGCAAAGGCTGTTCTGGAAGGTCATTAAGAGCATATTGGCTGCTGTATAGATGGAGCTGCTGGAGTGGATAAAGAAAGGGCTGGGGTATTGAAAAGAAGGAGTAGTTAAATGAAAGCAGGTCGGGTTGCAAAGTACAGACTGCCATCGAGATCAATATTGGAATCAGTTTAATTAATTCAGATGATCAATAGCCTGGAAGGCTGGAGGCAGAGGCCAGTAGGGCAATTTGTTCCCGGTGCAGAACAGTCACGGAGCAGCTGCCGGCTCGCGGGGCGCTGCTCTCCGCTCGGAGCGGGAGCAAGGGGGATGCCGAGAGCACACGGATTCGGATGAGGGAAACAGCGCTGCTAAGGACAGCCCTGAGGATGGGGTTTGTCCCAGGGTCTTGCACGATAAAACAGAGAGGCCCATGTGAACAGGCTTCATCTTGGTGCATCCCAAAAGGTACCTGGGAAAGACGCTGGCTTCAGCAGGGAAATCCAGCGGGAAGGACGCGGCAAAGGCGACGACAGCGCTCGGGTTTGGACAAGGATCCACTTCCAGCTGGTGCTGGTTAGCCCCATTCCCGAAAAGCCACGTGCGGAAAGGCAAGGACAAGAGCGTCCATCCCGGGGGAGGCAGGCAGAGCATCGCGTCCCCCTGCGCCTTCTGAGCCGCAAAGCCCATCAGAGGCTCCGGAGCCGCGCGAAGGAGCAGACAGATGCGGAGATGATTACTATCCTGGCAAAGAACTTATTCACGCATCCAGAAGGAGAGTTATGGCCTCGCAGCTGTCTCCAGGAGAGAGTGAACGCATTTTTTTCCATGGTATATTGCAATGGCAATTAATTTGCTTGATAAGCTTAAGCTAACCTTTATTTTAAGGAGGAAGATAACTTGTTGCAAGAAGCATCTTCTAACCTGGCATTTACCAAGGGCGATGGCAAAATCATTTGGAAAGCAATTAAAGGTATATTTAAAAAAAATTTCCTTGTGCCTTTTTAAGGTTCTGCAGAGGCTCCGGCCCCTCTTGCTCAGGAAGACTCCAGTGTTTCTCGTTCCTGGCACCTTTCCAAACGCTCAGGGTGTCTCAAAGTGCAGCCTTCGGGCCCCAGCTTTGGCAGGGCCTCTGAGACACAGAACATTTTCTCCTGGCTGGACCCTTTTCCTGCATCAAAGGCCTGTGAAAAAAGGTCAGGTTCTTCTCTGCTAAACAAAAGTAGTTGCAGTGCCTTTTTGAAGGGCTCCAGCCTTTCAACAGAAGAGGCTGTAATGTCAAATCCTGAGAGCTGGCCCCATGACCCCAGGGCTTTCTTCCAGTTTTATAGAAGTCTTTTTCCCCCACTCCCAGATCAACATTGCTAAAGTGCTTTGGAAAGGAAAAACGCCATATAAGTGCTCAATACCATTCTATTATACTAAATAATCCCTTTATCTAAATGGAAACAATATTTGGACCATTTTAAATAATGCATTCTACCTTCTTAATCAACAAAACCTTTATCATAGTACACGTGTAATTACTGCCAAGAACACAACAGTATCTCATTCTAAATTACAGTAGAGGAGGCAGCGACGAGCCAAAAGGCACATGGAAAAAACAATCAGCTTGGTCTCGCTGGTGCTTTTCTCATGAAGCATTTCAGCTGGCGAGCACGAAAGCGCAAACAGCTCCCAAAAGCAAAGGCAAGATCCCTGCCAGGGTTCCGGGGTGCAGCCCTGGGGACCAGCACACGCAAGGAGCAATAAGGATGCTACAGGGAAGAGCTGCCTCGGCTCGTCGTCTTCGTTCTGGAATAAGGGCAGAAATGCAGCATTTTCCTTCTGGTGCAAGGAGTACAGGGAGTGCTAGTGAGGAGAGAACGAGCCCCACTGCCACAAGGCTCGGGCAGAGCAAGACACGAAAGGAAAATAAGGAGACAGCAAAGAAAACTCAGCCGAGTATGTGAGGAGGGTCATTTGCTGCATTTTTTGCAGCTCCACATCCCAGTCACACTTGGTCCAAATTCTCCTGTCACTAAAAGCACTTCCCAAGCTAAAGCAGATAGAAGATTTCTGAGAGCCACAGGGCAGTGCACATAGCCAGGGCACTGGGAAGGGAATCAGACAGGTTACTCAGCTGCAACCCCCAGTTCTGAAATCCCTGCTTATTTTTAAGTTTTCTTATATCTGTCTTTGACTTGTAGCACACAACAGCGTGATAAAACCCCTCCACTCCCAGCTAATTGTTTTGTGGGATGACCTGTCAGAACATAATCAGATCACTGCATGCGTTGCTGCTGCGGGATGGCTCTGCGATCCCTGAATGTCAGGCCGCCAAGGAGACTTGTCTAACCTCTGCAATGGCAGCACGTTAAAACCAGGGATTATGCACCCACGGTGAGGCTGTTTGCACTGCTCTAGTGCAAGGCGACAACAACCCCAAGACCTGAGGTGCAATAATGGCAATAAAAATAAGCAAACAGGCAGCAAAATGGGATCCGGTAATAGACCCTCTGCAGAGGGAGCGTCACGGACACGGTGCCCTGTCCTGAGCGGCCTCCCCTCGTGCGGGATCTCCTGCCCTGGCTGCAGCTGCTCCAGCAACCCAAGGGCTTCAGCGCTCACAAAACTCTGCTGCTGCATTTGGGTGAAACACGGGGAGTCTGGATAAAGCTGCTAACCCAAGGGAATTTGGTTACACTATCCCGTTAGGCAGAGACCCCCATGGGAAGGGGAAGTGGTTTTTATTTATAACGCCTGCAAAAGTGGAAGGGGGCCTTGGGATGAGCTGATAAGGGAAAATAAAGTACATGCAAACAGATGTTTTAGCAGACAAACACATACACCTAGCAGTCAAACCAGCTTATGAAACAACCAGAGAGGTATCAAACATGCCCCAAAGTCTCCTAAGGAACCGAAGAAGATCCACAGTGCTGGAGAACCTGCAGCCCCTGCAGGGGGTCTTGGCCCTGGCTGCTTCGTTTGTCACCTATTTCCCATCCCCTTGCCATTCTGCAGCAGGAAGGGCTCTGCACGATGCAGCTGCCCTCCCCTCACCCAGGATCCGTGGATTCAAGCACTCCTCAACCTCCTGTGTCACGTGAAATGCAGCAGCTCTCACCCATAGTGCAGTTTCTCAATGCTTTGATAATTCCTCTGTCTCTCATCCGGCATTTCCCTATTTTTCTTCACACTTTCTGACATGTGGACACCAGAAGCAAGCACAGCATCCAGCAGCCATGCGCTGCTGCCAAACCCAGAGGTAACACAGGCTCCCTCCTCCTACTCCCTGCTATCCTTAGCTGTACTCCCAGGAATCTGCCTGCTCCTTTAGCTGCTGCCACAAGTGCAAGTCACATGCGGTTATTTTTCCACCGTGCCTTTGCTATTGCCTCCTCCTCCTCCTCCTCCACAGGCCTGACCTACATTCTTTGTTTCTAAATGCATGACCTTGCATTTGCATGTGTTCAAATGCATATTTGCTTGCTTGCACTCGGCTCAGCCAGCCTGTCAGGTTGCATATCAAACCCTACCTGTTCCCTGCTTACTGTATTTCCAGTCCTCGAGTCACATGGAAACCTTATCAATACTTCCAAAATCCTTTCTTCTATACCATTGACAAAAATACGATGAAGAGCATAGAAACAAAGACTGATCTTTAGCAGCAAGAAATAAGTCTTCATTTGCATAGACATTTTTGACATAGGTTGGAAGCTTTTTAAACCATTTACTGTGTACCCTAACAATTAAATATCATTCTTGATTGACAATAAAAGCTTGTAAAATCATAAACACACACAGCTTACCTAGATACTACTGCTTTATTAGTCTCAGATGTAAACTAATCAAGAAACAACATGACGTTAATGTGACAGGATCTAGTTTACATAGCCCTGTATTGACTGGCACAAATTATCTCCCTTTCCTCCTCCTCCTTCACCAGGAACTGTCCTATCACTTTACCCGGGTCACCACCCAGCCCTTTCTCTTACCTTCTCCCGCTGCCCGGCAGACAAGGGCTTTTCTCCAGGCTCTTCCAATTCCTCCTGATTTCTGAGATTAATGATTTCTGTCCAGGCTAATGAGGCAGGTCACACCTTGAGCAAATTGGTTAACTGGATGCAGGTTTCTGTGTTGCAGGATTTAGCAGCTTTTAGGTTTTCCTTGGGTGCTGTCAGAGTGGAATATAGCCGTGATAGGTTCCTGCTGGGAAGATTCATTCAATATTATTTGAATGGATATCAGATACAGGATTGTTTAAGTGATTCTGCTATTGACAGAGGATTTGGGATTAAATTATTTTTCCCCTCCTACCACCTGCTCTTGCTGAAGTTACCCAGGTAGGGCAGGTTATCATCACAGCTCCCCGAGGCCTCCCTTGTATTGAAGCTAAGACTCATTTTTACCCAGGAAGGTGACTGCCACCAGCTCAAAGACTATCCTGGGTTCTCAAACTCTTGCTTTAAGAGAGATCAAGCACGAGGTATATCCTTGGCCAAACACAAGAGGTTTGGCTTAAGGCAAGACTTCATGGAGGGAGTTTCCTCAGGTGCGATAGCAGCCAGAATGACCCCATCCCAATGCAAGGCCCAGGCATCCCTCAACCTCACCCGCCATCTACTGAAGAAGCTTCCAGCCAGCTCACACCAAGGTACACTGTCCTTACATTTCTTATTTATTACTTTCCTTATAAACCCACAACTTCATGAGGTGAGAAGTTGCTGCTACAAAACTCTCCCAGACCCCGTCTTCCTCCCCATGCATTTGCCCACCCGGTTCACGGTGTCCATCAGAGCGGCACCACTCCCTGGCACTTGGCCACAGGGACCGTCACACAACCCTCGGCCACTTCTGCACGGGAAGGAAGAAACCAGCAGCTTCCAGAGCACACGGGGTAGTGAAAATCACAGAAACAAAGCACCAAGGAAAAGACCAGAGCACCAAGGAAAGACCAGAGCTCAGCTGAGATGATCAGCAGCTGCTGTATCTCTTGCCCTTTATACGTGTAACCGCAAGGCTATGACTTTCAGCCATGTCTTGTTCAACCAGAAGGTTTTTGATAGCTCTAGCAGTGATGTAGCGGCTCATTTGTGCATGGAAAATGACAGGCAGTCAATTAGCCTGGGTGCAGGTCTGCAGACCATTAACATGCTCGTGCAAACACGAACGACCTTCCCTCCCAGCACCCCGCAGCGCTCAGGGCAGGGACGGCCCTGACCACGTCACAGCCCCTGGAAGGGCCTTGGAAGCAGAAGGAAACATGGATGGGAACTTCTGGTAGGAGACAGCCACTGTTCTGCTCTGTGTGCGATAAGGATGGTGAAGCTGAGCATGAGATGGAGCTAACAAAGAGCCATTGAAGTAACAACAGAGTGAAAAGATCATAGCAGAGCCATGAAAAGATGTTCCCAGGCACGCGTCTATACCTTCCTCCACCCCTTTTTCTGCTCCCACAGGGATACGTATGTTGTCCATGTGGCAGGATACAGCACTCTGGCTGGCTCTTCTAATCCCCCTGCAAACCGGTGGCCTGAAACCAGTGTCCTGCTGTGGCCCAGGACAGGCCAGATTTCCTGCTCTGGAAACACAAGCCACAGTTCTGATGTGAGGCCACAAAACACATCTACAATCTGGGACTGGGAAAGTGGTGGGATCCTTATCCAGATGCTAATGCTCCTTAGAAGCCCCTTGGCAGCACATCTTACATGTGACACACACACGGCCACCCCTGCTGCCCCCATGCCATGCAGTGCTTGGTGCCCAGATACCCCTGCTGGCTTTTTGAAAATATTTCCATGTACAGGAGCAGCAGATCCTCTTTTGGTGAATAAATCTGGGCCTTCTCTGCAGCTGCGCTCAAGGTGCTGCAGAAAAGCAAACTACCAAGGAGATGCATGATAGGATGTGAGACTGGCCCCTTCTCCATATCCTCTAAGAGGAAGAGCATCCCCTTGGATTCAGGGATGAAGAGGAGGGAGAAGCACAGCATATCCCAGAACAAGCCGTGTCCCGTTCCATGACACCCATCCCATCCCTCGCACTAACTGGGGCTCTATGAGGAGCTACATCCAGCTGGAATCCCACCTCTCCGGGAGCCAGGTGCTGCTCAGCAGGAGCCTGGCTCTGTGCAGGGCGCAGGCAGCTGCCGTCATCCCCGAGCTGCGGGATTCCCTCGGAAGGAGAGACACATCCCACAGGGACTGAGTCACAGCCGGTGGCACAGCCGTGTCTGCCGAACCCAGCCTCGCCTTGGGCTTTCTGAAGGAAAAAGCAAAAAAATCCAGGAGGAATAAACCCGCGCAGCGATGAGCAGCGTGCAGGGAGATGCTCGGGAAGGAGGAGATCCCACCGAATGAAGCCTCCCCCTGCGCTTCTGCAGCCCAAAATGGGGCCCAAAAGCACTTCCCACATCCCAAACCGGCCGTGCCCAAACACACAGGCTGCTTCTAAGAACAGAGCTTGCCGCAAGGCTCTGAAGGACCCTCATGGCTCCTTCCCATGCCAAATTCCTCCGGAAAGGCCGGGCAGAGAGCAGAGCGTCGCAGCCCGGAGCTCGCTCGGACCAAACGTCTCAGTGATCCACCAGCCTGAACACATCCGAGGCAATTCCAGGTGCATCTGCTGCTCCCGTCAGTCTGTCTGCCTGCGTACAGGCAGCGCAGAGAGCGCTGGCAGCGGGCAGGTTAATAATACATTTATTTTCCCCGTGCATCGTGAGGAAGAGGAAGGGCTGTAATTCAAGAGCCTCCCTGAGAGTTTTGTAAATTCCTCACAATGGGAGACAGGAGCTGGAGAGCAGCTTTTGTGCTTTAAAGCTGGTGCCACTCTGGATTTTAATGTAACATTTAAAAGGTGCACAAAGAACTCCATGTGCCGTAAATAGAGGCAATATTAAACCACGCTTGTTCTTCACAAGTTCTCCAGAGCAGCAGATAGTCACTCTGGGAGGGTCTTGGTGCCATTGACGACTCCTCAGTACCTTTAAGGAAGACACCCATGTGCAATTAAAACTGCAGACCTGCATGGTTTTCCATGAAAAACAAACAAACAAACAAACAAACAAACCCAGCAGGATATCGCAGAGCTGGGGACATCACTTGGGGACAGGAGCTGACAGGACCCCAGGGCACTTCTCCTGCACTATTGCTCACTCTTCTGTTCCCAGGCACCCTGAAAAAGAGGTTTGTAAGAGTGACCTTTCCTGCATTCATTCAAAAAGTGGCTTTGGTTATATAAGCCTATATATATATATTTATTCTTTTTATGTATTTTTACATATATATATATACACATACATACATATATATATATATATGCCCTCCTGGTTCCCCAGACGTACTGCCCCAGATTCACGGGTTCCCATTCTCACTCTCTCCTTCCCTTTTCTCTTTATAAAGTTTCCCCGGTGCCTGGATGAAAAGGAAGAGCGCTCGGGCTCGCTGCATTTCTTGGCCACTTAAACACTGGCGTTCCAGTTTAGGGAAGGAAATTGTCATTTTAAAAGCTAAGGTTATTTCACACAGTCTTCCTCAGTGGAGCTCGTTTGCACATTCACCTCGGTTCAGACAAAGGGAAGCAGGAGATGAGATTTTCTGATATCGGCGTTGCTTTACATATCTGACGGGTAAGTACAAAACAGGGTGATAATGAAGGCATGTTGGCGTGTATTAACCAGAAAGGCACATAGAAAGCACTGCCTGAGACTAGTAATTTATATGTCTCTCTTTCTTCACATTTTTTTTGAAACCTTAAGAAGAGGAAAATGTGGAGAAATAAGAACCAGAATTTCCACCGCTTGCCAGCATTTCAGAGAGCGGATCTGAGCAGGTCCCTGCGCGCACCGGCCCTCCCAGGTCACGCTTTCCTTCGAGCAGAGCAAACCAGAGCAAAAACCCAATATAAGCAACACAGAGCAGGATTAGCTGGGAAGAGTTGAGCTCTCGTCTCGGCCGTAAGCAAACCTAGCCAAGAAACCATCCTTCAAATGCACAGTTTGCCCAAGAGACCCGGGTAGAGTGCAGTGAGAGCACAATATCTTTTCTAATAATCAGCTGCTGATTTGAGGCCATGGATGCTGTCAGTATAGGTAGAAAAATCACTCCTAACTTGCTCTCTTAAAAATAGTAACTCCAGCACAGAAAAGAGCTGCTTTACCAACAGGCAGCATAATTCATGCCAATAACCAGCAAAGACACTGCGCCTGCGACCTCCTGGGATACTCTGAGGTTTGTTGGCTCGTACAGGAACCAGGTGTCATTAGGGTGGGAAAATGGAACCCCATTCAGTGACCCGCAGGTTTCACTCTGCTTGCATTATTGGTAACTCTTATGATCACGACGTAGTGTTACGTGGCTTCATATATGCATATGTTAGATAGCGGTAGGTCATCACTACAGTCACCGGAGCTACCGTCGCACCAGCATTTCAATTACAAAATGCCTTTGCAGAGATTAATAACATAGCTTATGCTTTAAGCCAAGAAGCAATTTTTCCCCCTTCGAAATTTCATTAAAGTCTGCTGAGAGAGCAAAAAGCACAGTGACTTTTGCGTACATTCAGATGTTACTTCCATACTCTCTCACTCCAGAAAAACTACGCTCCAGGCAATTAGCTCTTAGCTGGGACTAGTCATCCCTGACCTCTAACATTTTCAAGGGAAACACATATTCTCCCTCGACCAAATACCACTGCAAAAACTCTCTGCAATTGCACTCATTTCCCTACTATACCAGCAGCTGTAGGCTGTATAGTGAGACTACATGTTTTGTTCTCAGCATATTGACCATGCCTCCTTTTGGATGCAGGAAATTCCCAGTGAAACAACACACTCGGTTTCAGATCTCCATTTTAGCACGTTTTGCCTTGCTGGGTCTTAATGGTTAAGACCTCTGTAGGATAAGAGAAAACTTGTTAACATAACAATAACAAGGCCTCTCTGAACATCCATGACAAGGGGGGAGGTGATGCTATCCCTGTCCTAGCTCCTTTGTGCTTAGCCCTTTTTGATGCTGGCAAAGACCTCACTCTCCAGCAGAACCCTGTAGGCTGGGTCCAGAGCCACCTACAGATGAGAGATTCACATTATTGGGTGAAAAGATGGCTAAATGCTCAAAAAACCCAAAGCAGTTCATTTTTTCCGTTGCTAACAAAGCCTGCAAATGGCAGCAGCGTCGGGCACTGCTCCTGCTGCAGCGGGAGCGGCGCTGGCTCCGGGCAGGCTCTGCTGCCCAGCTGGCCCAGGCTGTCCCGGCTCCATCCCGGGCAAAAATACAGCTGCTCCCGTTATTAAATCACAACCTGAGTGCACTTTCAAAAGTACAGTAGCTTGGCTAATTAAACTATTAAATTATGGTCAAAAACAAACACTTGGAAGTTTCAGGCGAGGCAAAGCCATGAATACTAAGAACCCCCCAACTTAGCATGATTGATTACACACACAGGCATGCTCTGTATTGAAGAAGTGCTATGGAAAAAGCATTGCTTCCATCAGGCTTCAAACGAACAGTTGTGCAGCATTGGGGGGGGGGGGGAATTAAAAAATTGTACCCTGAAACATTTTAGTGATTGAATCCATGACCCCGGCACTTGTAAGGTCATCAGATGATAGATTAGCACTGCTCAGAGTATCGCAGCTGACATTCGTGCTAGGGAGCTCATTATATGAGACGTCAGGTCATGTAAATCACAGGAAACAAATACAAGCATCCATCAGAGAAATGCGGATCCTCGTTACAGGCAGCAGAGAGGAGCTGAATTATTATGCAAAATTTATTTTGACTATTAAAATACAAAGAGGTGACACCAAATTGTCCTTTAAACAAACATAAACTACAAGCACTTCGACAGGAGGTTTTGTTTATAAACGTTTCATCTCCTTGGTATATTGTGGCTGCAAACACTTCCTTGAAAAACAAAGGTGAGGGGAAAAAAGGAAAAAAAATAACAATGATCCAATATTTGGGTCTTCAGATCTTTTTCTTTTATTCAAGCTAGACCTATTCTACTCACATCTGAATAATCAAGGCAGGATAAGAAGAAGTGGAGTGTAATTACCACGCGTGAGTCATTTGTTACGGCTCCGGTATGTTCTGCGGGAACAGAAGTTAGTGCTGCTTCTTGACAAGCAATTTTTTTTTAACGAGATGCATCAAGCAGCTTGGCAGAAATATGAAGGTGCTCGGGAAGGGGAAAGAGGGAGCCAGGAGATGCTGAAGCAGGAGGGCTGCTCCCACCTTCCAGCCGCCTGGACATGAATCCGCTCACCTGCTCGCGGTGCCAGGGATGCTGCCAGGAGCTGAACCAGTTCCTGCACGTGGAAACTCCCAGATGACGCTCCTATTTCTTTCTCATCTGCGCTCTGAAGCCTAATTCATACCTGTGTAAAAGAAGAGAGGCATAGCTTGTTTGGTTGGTTTTTTCCCACCAAGGATGCAATTTCTCTGTTAGAGTCCAGGCACAGCAGCTAAATGGACTGTTTTAACTTTGAAATATCAAGAATTACAACCAAGCATAATTTCCCCATGCTGTTGCCAACAGAAGTATCTCATTCCCTTTCTGAAAGCACAGCAACACAACATCTAAAGGGCACTATTTTAGAGAAATATAAAGACACTTGGGGGTCCCAAAAGAGTCTTGAGAGTCTATACTCTGAATTTCTTTGTTGGTCTCATAAAAGACAGAAACAGGGAGGGTTGGTTGTGTTTTCAGATGAACACAGACACCTTGGTGATAACATCCTCACAGGGATGTCTAAATCCCCTAGATGGCTTTGGAAAATCACAGCCCATCTTCCCCAACGGTGCAGCTCTGGTTTATTCCACCAGCAACAGGATGATGTCTAATGAGTCACATCTTCTCATGGTCTTGTCCCATCTTTCACTGTTGCAAATCACTCTAATCTCATTTTATGAACACCACATAAAAAGGCAGGCACTGAAAATTACAAATAATAGGTCGTGCTGTGATTTGTGAACAGTGAATGCAATATCCCTTCCATTACCTGGAAGCTGTTTGTGTGATTGAAAGGAGGAGCTGGACCTCACAATGAAAGAGAATAAAGCAGATTTATTAAATCTTTTACCATCTGAAAAAATGTTTACACTGTTACTAATGTAAGGCTGATAGATACCAATTGTAGGTTCCTTTTCGTGCTGCCGCATGGCAGGACAGATCAGTATGCGCTGAACTTTCCCGGGATCCTGAGCTGGGAGCGTGTGGCCGCTGCTGAGCTCGGTGCATCCATCGCTGCCAGCATAAATCGCTCGTCCCTCTGCGAGCAGATCAATGGGGCACAATTCTGGTAAAATAAACACAGTTCCAGCACTGAAAGAAATTGCATCTGCTGGTGATCCCTTTTCTAGCAGCGCACAAAAGGGGGTTGTGACAAGGCGCTAAATACAGTTGTCAAGTGGCAGCAAGCAGCTCCATCCAACTGCGGATAGAGAAAAAAGGGAAAACAGGACAGGCTCCCGCTCCTCCCAGCCAGGTTTTTGGGAAGGCACATCCGGATGTCCCCCGTGGAAGCTGTGCAACAGCTCCGGCCTCCTCCAGCACCGCAGCGCGTTCCCGGCTGGGACCGACGGAAGCTGCTTCGCGGTGCGGTACAATCGCTACCGGCTTGCGGGGCTCCTGCTCTTCCCTGTTAAATGCTGATTCCTGAATATTTGCAAGTGGCTGGTCGGTCTGCAGAGAAAACCAGAATGAGTCTCTCCTTGTTTTTATTTACTCCTGCCCGAGTGCCAGGTTTCTGCATCCATTTTGGAGATTTACAGCAGTATTAAGTTTGCTTCCCTCATCCTCGTTTTATAGTTTTCTGCTGCAATCATTCTGAAAGCCGGAGAGCTGACAGGAAAATTAGGAAATTAGACAGCACGTTCCTATTCCCTCCCATGTCCTCATGAAGGAGGGGGGTAAAGAAAAAGGAAGTGAAGGGGTAATAAATACCAGGGGGTGCCCGGGTGCCCCCTCCAGCACCCTGCGCTGCTCTGGCCACAGGCAGCTCTGATCCACATGTCGCATTTAGGGGCTAATTAATTATCCCATTTTAATTGCTAATGGTGGCCTGTCAAAACTATCAGAGCCACCATTCCCAAATTATTGGAAGTATTTAACCCAGAAAGGAAAAAAGGAACAACGGGCGAGGGGCTGGATTTGGGGACGATAGCGCATCCTCCTCTAGCTTGTCCCCATCAAGGCAATGGCACTAATGCACTCCAGGACCCTAAGCCTGCCTCAGAAACAACCTTGCAAAGGTTTCGACTCATTCACGGGTGCACACAGCACAAATTTAAGCTTTTAGTATCAAAACACTAATGAGAATTCGGGAGGAGCTCTTGACTGAGCAAGGAGCCAGCGCCAACCGCGCAGCACCCTCATGCAGGCGGGATCCGTCCGGGAACGGCTTCTGCTCCGCACGTTTTACCCGGATCATTTCCCACCTGCCTTTAAAGTCCAACCTAACTGCACCTATTTGGTGCAATAAAGGTTAGTCTCGGTTTGGGTTAAAAACAGGTCCTTCCATTTAAAGAGAGAGAACATCCAGCCCATTCCACCTGCTCTTTATGGCGACATCTGTGCAGTGAAACCACCAAACAAAACATCAAAATGTTAAAATTGCCCATGGAGTGATATTCTGAAAGTGCCTTCTGCAAAACCCGATATGCCACTTCCATTTAGCCCAGTAAGCCTGAAAGAGATGCAACTATAAATTTCCTCCTTAGTTGCACGGACTCAACCTTTATACAGCATAAAATATAAATTTATATTAAAATATGACATCATACACTAATAAAAACATACCAGCTTCCTACTGCACATGTTCTTTCACATCTGTATATTTTTATACTTTAAAGTGCAGGTTTAAAAATCTCATTTAAATGACAATATAAATTATTCTCATTGTATCACTTGTACAGTGATTTGGCACCTGATTTTCTTACAGGCGACGGGGAGGGGGTTTATAATGCTGTAAATATGCCGGATACATAAAATATGAAGATTGGAATAAAGGGAAAAAAAAAAAAGCAATCTAAATAGAACAACACAAAGCAGAGCGGGAGCGAAGCGGCTGCTGGCGGCGGCGCAGCAGCCCAGGTGCCCAGGGCTGGGGCCAGCTGGG
Source organism: Tinamus guttatus (assembly GCF_000705375.1). The sequence goes on along the minus strand of NW_010577077.1, from coordinate 55,769 downwards.
CAGCAGGCCGGGCGGCCACGCAGATGTCTGGCTGCTGCAGATGGCTCTGATGGCTCTGACGTGTTCCCAAAGAGCATCCAGATTCCATCGGGTCAGCGCTTTCCAACAGGAAGCGCCTCGGAAAACTCTTTTGCTGGAAAATTGCTGACCCGCTGCATTGGCGGCTGATCACTGAGCATCATGCTTTAAAGAAAATTAAAAGAAAAAAAATCAAGACAACCCCCAAAAAGTGCTGTTCTTCCTAGCCCAGAAGATGGACACCCTCTACCTCTTGCATTGCTGGTCTCTATCATCCCAATCCACCTTCTGCCCCGCAGCGTGGCCCAAACCTCCACCCTCATCCACCTCTCTCAGGTCCTTCCCTAACCACAGGCAGCTTTTCCTTCCACAGAGGCTCCTCCAGGCACCTAATGTCCTTCATGGTCTTCTCTGTCTTGTCTCCTAGTTTGCTCTGATGATTTGGCACGAGCAGTGGTGCAGCGATGCCCCTCCATCTCCTAGCGGCATCCCCGGATTGTCCCCTCGTCCCCAAAGCAGCTCCAAAGCCCCCAGCACAGCTAGATGCTCAGCGTGAAGCACTGACGTGGAGCCCCTTGTTCTGGTCTGCTTTATCAAGGACATTCACCTGCTCTTGCCAGCAGAGAGTGGCACCTTTCTGCTTCTGCCACCACATCACTTATTTCTGCAGCTGGGTGCCCTGACCCAGCTGAGGATGAGGATGGTGCTGGCCTCTTTTCACTGGTGGCCACTGATAGGACTAGAGGAAATGGCCACAAACTGAAGCACCAAAAGTTCCACAGGAACTTAAGGAAAAATTCCTTCCCAGTGAGGGTGCCAGAGCCCTGGAACAGGCTGCCCAGAGAGGTTGTGGAGTCTCCTTCTCTGGAGATCTTCAAACCCGCTTGGACGCAGTCCTGTGCCACGTGCTCTAGGTGACCCTGCGTGTGCAGGGGTTGGACTGGATGATCCCTAGAGGTCCCTTCCAACCTTCAGCATTCTGTGATTCTATGATTCTACAACCCAAAGCTGGGGCACCTGCATCTCCCTGCTCCCCCTTCTTCCAGCTCGCGTCCGAATGCGCCGGCCAGGTCGCAGCACGGCTGCCTGGAGGATTTCTAGCACAGTTTCTAGCCCTTGTACAAACAGACCATTCGTTTCCAGGCTTTGTTTCCTACCTCTTAGCAGTCCACGAGAAGATTAATCTTGGGAAAGCTTCGTCCCTTCAAGTCCTTTCCGCGAGTCTCTTTTTCAGAGGCTTTTTTTTTGTACATTTAGAGGTTCTGATATCCATCATCCTTTAGTCCTAATATCCATCATCCACTGTCATTTAAACCTGCTGCCTTGCTCTCTGGTGCATTAGCAAACTTGGGGAGCGTCATCTGGGCCATCTCTGCCCATTTGCAGGGAAGCAGACCCAGGCGATGGCGTCTTTTTCTGAATTTGATAACGATGGTCACTATTAGAGAGCAGCTCTTAGGTAATTACATCATCAGTGATGCCTGTGGGCAGTGTGGGAGCAAATTAAGAGTTGCTTTTCATCACCTGGGCTTGCTAATTGTTTCCAAAAAAGAAAAAAAAGTCAAAACCTGGCTTGTGCATCATGGCTTGACATGACCAGCCCATTACGTGGAAAAGAGACAATTCCCGTTATTCCCACATTTGCCGCCTTCCTCACGCTACCTCAGAAGGGTCTGAGGTTCTGCAGTGAAATGCAGCAGCAGCATCTCGGGCTGCCCCACTCCGGAGGGGCTGCAGGATATTGGGAGAAGCCTCAGCACAGAAAAACAGGATATTTCAACACTGCCATGTGGACGTCTGGGGCTTGGCACATGGGAAGTTGTTAATCCCTTTGGATCAGCCAGCGCTTGCACTTACAGGACTGCTCATTTGCTTGAGCTCTTCGATAAAGCCAGAGTTTTGTCCCCAAAATGCTCTGCTGTGCCCAGAACTGCTGCTGGTGGGAGCGATGGGGAAGGGGCTGCTGGCACTGGGAAGCGGGTGCTGGAAGACTGTACAAATCCTTCCCAGTAAATCAGATTTAATACTTCCATGCTATTACAAGCTCCATTGAAAACAGTGCAAAAACTCTTAGTAAATCTGTCCCCTAGGTGCCTTATGTCTGTATTTATTCAGTCTTTTGAAATTCATTCATTTACCCAGTTCGGTTTTTGCTTCTGGGTGTTAGTTTTTATCCAGGATGATTTAATTTCATATTCGGGATTGGGTTTCAAGCTTGCACCATGATATCTAAATAAGTTCATTAAATGCTGTAAGTTTCTCTGGTTACAAGTACAAATTCATCAGCATGGAAATAATGACATCTTAAACCTATTAAATTTAAAATATCTCTGTGCTCAACCCCGGAGCTCAGGCTTGCCAGCCAATGATAATCAAATGCCATCCGAACACTCAAAAATTCCAGGGAAGAGAAAATGAGCTGGTTTGAGTATGCCTGGGAGGCAAATCAGACTGTCAAAATCCTATCATTCTTGGGAGAAAATTTACATGTCTCATATTAAACACACCAGAGTGTCCGGGAACCCGGAATAATTAAAGGCTGTGGGAAGATTCCCTGGGAAGATGCTCCGGGATGGATATCCAGGAGGGAGCAAGGGGCATGCGGGGCTGCACATCCCGATGGGAATGTCTCTGGCTGGCCAGGAGCGGGCAGGGATTTGCACGGCGTCACCTCTGCCTGGCCATAAGGAGCCCCAAAGCGGCTGCCTCTGCTCCCCTCGCCGCAGAGCACGGCCACACGGGCATTTTGGGTGTCTTTCTCCAAAAAAAATTCTCTTTTGCTTAATACTGGTTTACAAAGGAGCCCCTGCCACTGTACAAGGCGTGCGGGGCCTTCATCCTCCTCTTGCTGACGTGACGTATTGTAACGGCTCCTTTGGTTACCTATTGAGTGACCGTGTACTTAGAAAGCTGTAATCTGTAGATTATTTACTCAACAGACTGTAACAGCTCCATAAAACAGCTGTAACGGCGTCGAGCAGCTACGGCCTGTTGTGGCACAGGGAGTCGGTGCCGGTTTTTCCCCCTTTCTACCCCAAATGTAGCACAAAGCATCTAAGATAACACACAGCATCAAGCTGGTCTAATAAGAGTTGCCAAAATTCTCATTTTGTGCTTTTATTTGCTTTAAAAAGTCAATACCTAGAATATTATTCCCCAGCGTTCAGCAAGCGGAATAAAACTGTTTTTCCACCCTTCTTATTTACCTGTTAGTACAGATGACGGCAGGTAAAGCTCGTGGTGCACCAGGAGGTACCTTTGAACTGCACATTTGACACCCTATAAACCAAGTTTGTTCTTGGTTCTGGGCACTGCATGTCTAGAAGATTTTGTGTATGTACTCCGAAAGCCTCTCATTTAAACATATCATTATTACAGCAATTACAGTGATGCCAGGTAAACAGATACGGACTGTTCTCTGGGAAAACAGGAAAAGTGAAGGGAACCGCGTGGATGCAATTTCTCAAAGACATCTTTAATTCTTTTCATCTTTAAGATGCTCAGACTTTGAAGGACATTTAGCACCAGGTGAAAACAACTTTAATTTTGAGCCTAATTGCTCCAAATTGATTTGATTTCATTTAAAGCCTAGCTAATTAATTAAAACCACTTGACAATGCCCCCTTAATGTTTAGCCAAGGAGCACATTTTACTCCAGCTGAGCTGCTAAATGTTGCTTCTTAGTAGCAGGCTTCCCAAAGCCTGGAAAGCCTAGAGTAAAGGATTTCCATGCAAATCCATATCCATCTTTTAATTACACCTAAAAAGCTCAGCTCATTATAATGCCAGGACAACTTTTGTCCATGAGATCATCCTGAAAGAAGCATTTTAGCAGGTACCAACAGTACCTGAGCTCACACGCGTGTGATCCTCTCCGTGCTTCAGTGGCAGAGACCTCGGAAAGGCATCCTGCTCCACTTCTGATGAGCACTAACCCTTTCTGAAATGAATTGCAAAAAGAAACAAATCACACTGTTAAAACACAGGTTTAAGGCAAATTATAAAGCTGCAATATGTGACAATGAAAAAAAGAGAGGAAAAAAAAGGCAAAAGAGAAAAAAAAATCCCTGTGTACCACCCTAACTGAGAGATTGTGGAAGAAACTAAGAAACTCTTGGCTGAGCTGGTGGAATCATTAATGCCAGCTCAGGAATCCTAATTGCCCCAAACGAGTCGCACACTAAAATAGGCCGGCCCAGTTATTATATGAGCAGGCAGCGTCCCCTAAGAGCTCGGAGCACGGCACAGGGAGGAGGCTGCACGTGACACGGGGCTCTCGGCCCTTCCCTTTCCCCTGCTGCTTTTCCAAACAATTCCATTAGGATCGCCACCATCCATGCGGGATTATTCCCTATACTTCTATCCCTTGTTCAAACGTATAGAAATTAATTTCCTGGTCATAATTTCAGTACCTCTGGGACATTAGCAGGATGTGAGTAAAAATAGAACATCATTACAGTGTCAGGTAATGCGGATGAGTGTGACTAATAACCTGAGTGTCATTGATTTAATAATCTAATAACGGCGCTGCACACTCAGCGCCCAGGCTCACCGACGGCCGATAAAGATTTAAACCGGCTGCAGCTGCAGATTAGCATCGGCACCTCCGCCGGGATCAGCGCCGTGATAAGAAACCCGTGGCCGGGAGCCAGGAACTAAAGCGAGGGAAGGAGCCGCCGGCATCTGCCGCAGAGCCGGCCGGATTCCCGCCTGGATGCAGCTCTCCCGCGAGCTCCGGCAGGGATGCTCAGGGAGCCAACGGGCTCTAGCTGCAAACAGCTGCTGGAAGCACCAAAAAAACCCTGTTTGGGACTGCAGCGAAATATTTGACCGTGGAGCTCAAAGCTCCACAGGGAGAGTTTTTGCAAAGAGTTTGTCTTTTTGGTGAAGCGATGCTCTGAGGGCAACCTTTTCCACCACCGCTTCTCCTCCGATGTATTTACTTGTTTCTGGGTAATTTCCCCCAAATCGCAGGAATATTCCCCAGGGAGTTGCCATAGAAACCCCTGATGGAGACAGGATGAGATTAGGGCAGCCGAGCCCAAAGACAGTTAAGATTAAGAGCGATTTAGCTGCTCCTCTGTAAGGATCACTCTACTGGAAGAGGAGCAGAAAAAAGGACATTTATTGGGAAGTGTCCTGCACGGTCAATAACAGAGCAACTGCTCCAGTCGTGCCCCTTCGGAATACTGGGATTCTCCCACATTCCAGTGATCGAGAGGGTCTCCTGGTGGCTGCTCGCCCCTTCCTCTGCACGATGTTGAGCCTCAACGCCAAGTGCAAAAATCTTCTGCAAGAAGTCTTTAAAACACACCCAGATCTTTCCCCAGATCCCCTGGCTACATGGATGACCCTTCAAGCAAATCCTTCCCTGTAATGGGGTGGGAAGGACAGCATTAAATGCAAGAGAGAAATGCAACAAGAAGCGGAGAGCTACCTACCACCAGCAGCTACTTGAGTGTCCGGCCGTGCCATTTCAGGTGTTTTACCAGCACTTCTGTCCAAACAGCTCACTCAGCAAAACACTATTATGAACACAGACACTGCTAGAAACACTGACTAAAACAGAAAATATTCTGTTTGACAACATGACCCACTTCTCCATTAGCTCCTGTTAAATTTCCTAGATTTTGAGCAGAAAGGCTCCACAATAAGAAACAGGCGCCGTGGTCTTCTGCAAAGCTGCCTTCTTACAACAGTGACAGCGCTTCTTCCTATTCGATGCTCAGACACACAAGAAAAAGCCAGGAAAGAAACAAAAACATGAACTCTGCAAAAACTCTCCCCATTGGATTTTGAACCAAACGGAGCACCCAGAATAATGTTTTGGGGGGGAAAAAAAGTGGTAACTTTATAGAAAGGGTGATAATATATAACCAAAAAAGTGTCTCTGACCTTGTGACTGAACTGGGAGAACCGGGTGCAACTCCAGCTCAAAAGTCTGTGAGTGCATTTATCTCAATTGCATTTATGTTATTGTAGGGTTATTTGATTTGGTTTTGATTTGATATCTTGAGATAACTGATATCTGATTTTCATGTGCATTTCTGAAAGCTGTGAAGGACTCCCAGACTAGAGAAGGTATTGCACGTATATATAAAATTGTGGAAAATACTGTTAGTGACATAAGAAAGTAAGGAATTAAGTCTCAAACAGGAACTGACAAATTCTGCAGGTAACATTGTACCATGTAACCTCATAGTCATAGTAGAAGATACTTCTGCAGTTCATGAGTACCAGAAAGGCATCTAAAGAAAGGAAGAATAACATGATTAAAATTAACATTAAATACCATAGGACACATAACTTCTAACCTCCCTTTTTTCATTACTGGAACTTCCTGAACTAGTTAAAATAATCTCCAAACATATTGCTTTCTGCTGTGACTACAGACATTGGAATTAATGCACCTCGAAACTAGCATTTTCCTGAATAACAAAGCGATAATTGAACACTAACCAGCTCCAGCATCTGAGCAAACACTTGGCTGAATCATTCAGCTGCTCCAGGTTCATTACTTGCCGTGCTAACATCCCACGCAATAAACACAGCAAATGAAATATGGAATTAGCCTAACCACAAAATCATTACTAATCGGCAATGCTCAGTGAAATAAGATGGAGGAGAGAAATAGCATTTTGAGTAGTTTCCTACAAAGTTATCCGCAGGTCACTGAAATCTCCCCGACATGAAGGCAGACAAGCTCGTTTTCTCCCCTAAGCAATCTGCTCGCTAAGGTTACTTGAATCACCCGGGACCGATTCATCTCCTGTCACCCTTTTTCAGTTCTACCCTCCCGTGTTAAATTCACCCATCGCTCAGACTTTGTGGATTTCCTTTCAAAATTTAACTTATTTCATTTCCCTGTGGATTACCCTTAAATCCCACGCTCATCCATAGTAAATGCCTAAGATACGGTGCAGTCTGACCCTTCAACTCCACGTTGGCGACACCACGCAGGTTATGGAAAACATAGCTCAGAAAATTACTTAAGTTACTATAATTAACCCATTCACAGGTTATCTTATTTTTGCCTTAATTTTCTTACGACACGTCAAGGAGCCCCAGAATTTAAGAAGCTGGTCTGTACATTTTTGGGTTTGCTGCTGCAGTCCGATGGCACCAGCTCTCCTGCATGCACAGGTTATGCCACGAGCTGTTTAATCATTTTGAAGATGAGATGGTGACATCTGCGACCCGGAGGGGCTCGGCAAGCCCGCGGCACGACTGCAATCCCCTGCATCTTGCATGAACCAGAGTCCACAAACGTGTTCTGACATTCGATTTCCAACTTGCTGCAAATTAACAAATTCTATTAATCCAAGAGCATTTAAATCTGAACATGAAATCTCCGCTGTGGCACAGCCACATCTTCAAATGTTAATGCAGCCTGCGTGAAACTGGGGCTCCCTGCTCTCTCACATCTCTTTTTCTCTTTTTCTTTTCTTTTTTCCTCCCTTATTTAAGACATTCTTGGGTGCTAGTGAAGATGAAGCCCAAGAGAAGCACACGCAAAAGGACAAAAATATTCTTCCACATGCTATTTATAAAGATTCAGCTACACAGAATGATGTTCCAATGAATTCAAGTTGCAGGCACAGTTAATTTTGGGCTAAAGTGTCTTAATGTTAACAATCAAAAAGGGCAATTAGCCACACAGGTCCACCAGAGCATTTGACGCTAGCTCTATAGGGCACTATATAATTCTCCCATTCTCACTGAAATGTGAAAACTCTCACATTGAGACTCATCTCTCCTTCCCGCTCACCTTATTCCTCACGCAGGAAAATAACACCCATTGCAGTCATAAACTCTCTGGCATCAAATGAGGTTGGGGTGGAGGGCACATGGGGTCCGGGGTTTCATCCGCTGCCTAGACCACCCGTGTGAACATCTAACCCCCAGAGTCTGTGTCTTTTCTCTCCTTTAATATATATATATAAATATAGATTCCTCTTTTTTTTCCCTCTTTTTGCTGCTACCACAGCTTCCTGTGTTTGCAGGAGCGCTGCACCTGATCCATCTCCTTCGGTTTTTAAACTCAAGACAAATCCAGAGAGCGGGGTGGCTCAGCACGGGAATTTGGCACCACAGGGTTTTTCCCTAAGCCACTGTGAGCACATGCAGTAAGAAATGTCCCCACAGCGGGTCCCCAACAGCTCCACTGCTGCGCGCCGGCCCCCAGGCCGGACTCAGGACATATTCCCCTCACCCCAGAAAAGGAGATAATCCAAAAGCTGCCAAGTCCCATGAGAAATGGTCTTAGCTTCTGATTTAGAATAACAACAAAGCTTAAAACATTCAGGTTCTACACGCACCCAGCTTTCCGGACGGCAGTCGGCCCCAAACACGGCACAGGGCCTGACATTCCCTGGATTTCAGCTCTAGTGCGGTTCCAGCTTTCCAGGGGACACCAGCATCCCAAGATGCTTATCCTCATACGCCTTCTGGATCTAATAGTGAGAACTGCTGCTGGGCAAATTAGACAAGTCAATTTTACAGCAGAGGCAAATAAAATACGCTATAATTTATTCAAATTAATACACCCACAAGCTCCTGAAGCTATCATCAGTGAGGTGTCATTCAAGGAATGCCTGCAGAAACATCCAAATACAAGTCACTTCTCAAGATCCCTAAAACTAAATATTTCACGGGAAACAGAAGTAATCTGCACGAAGCAGCCAGGGTTACAGAGCAGAAGGTATCTTCCTGCAAAACTTCGTTATTAACAACAGTCAGCAAAGCAAGAGACTTGCCCGTAAATTTGATTCTTCACCACTACAGTTCTAACTGGTCAATATTAAGCCAATTTGGAAAATGACTGGAGTGTATCCCGTGCTACATATGGTCTATGATAGAAGACAATACCTTTGAAACTCGGAATAGCACAATGCTTTTCTGGAAATTAGAACGGGTTTTTGTTTTGCAGTTATAACCTTCACATGTTGCTTACTATTTTTTTTCCCTCTTTAGGAAATCACATTGTCCAGCATGGACATTTAATGTAGTCAGGTGTAAGTGAGAGAAAATATGAAAACATGAGCTCCAAGGCCAAAAAAAAAAAATCTTATTCTGAGACAACAAAATTATTATCTAGACAGAGAGAAAAAATCAATTTTGATGTTAAAATGAGAATATGGGCTCATCACTTCAGCATTTTATCACATACTGCGGACAAGGCTGCTGGAAACGGAGGCAAGGGAGTGATTTCAGAGCATTAGGTGGAGGAACTGTCTTGTAGAGCAGCATTTTGGTGCAATCAAGCTCTTCTGAACTGTCAAATGTTAAATAGTTAATTGTATGGAAAGGGACAATAGCCCAAGAAATGCTCCTAAGCGCAGAGGATGTAACTGGTGGCGCATTGACAGCCTAAATATGGTGTGCACTGCCCTGGTGGAATCTTGGACAACTTGGTTCTCATCTTCAGAACAGACTGGCTGCTTGGCATGGAGATATTTCTAGAAGGAAACTGCTTTAGGTTGGATGCTCAAGGGATAAATTCACCTCCAAGAGAACAGAAACAGCCACATGTGCTAGTCCTCATCCAGAAATGTTTTGGTCCCATTTGGTCACAAAGCCCTGCCAAAAGTCCAGAGAGGCAGTAAAGTAGAGACAAAACTGGATGCTGAACTTCCCAATAGCCCAGGGTTAAATAACACACAGTGGCTCGTGAGAAGCAAAGAAATTTCCCTTTCAGAACCCCCCCAGCAGCTACACAGCAGTGCTACCAGCGTGACCAGTCTGCCAAAAGGGACAGAGGCCACATGGGCAGCGATGTGGAGGAGAAAAATATATATATACTGGTGCATTTTGATTAGACAGCCAGCTCTGCCCCATAGCTCACCTCTGCCACCCCTTATGCCCTTATCCCGGGATGGAAAGCAGGACAAGAGCAGGATGCTCCAGCTAAATAGTTCCCTGGGAGCAAATGTGCAGCAGAGGAGGGAGGCCGAGCACAAAGGGGGGATTTTCTGCACGTTTCTGCTGAGCCACAAACGGAGCTTCTGTGCTCAATGTGAGCATCTCCTCCGCCCCGCGCTCCCCGCTGCCTCCTTGCATTAGCATTTGCCAGCTGTCAAGTCTTGCTCAGTTACAGCGAGTTCTCCGGAATTTTCTCCACTTTCAGTGATTATGTTGAACTTCTGGGATCAGTTCCTGATGACACCAGAATTGCCAAGTCACCCTTGGCTTTATTAATTTCTTTTTTTTTTCTTTTTTTTTCTCCTTATTAATTTGAACCAGTTCAAACCCCAGCACAACCCTGATGAACCGGAGACTGGGAGCGAGCCCAGCCAGGCCAGCCTGGATCTCAGAAGCCTGAGCACTCCTCTAGAACCCTAAAAACACAAGGTTGGGTAGCACAGGGGCAGAACAGGGTCTTGAACCTCTTTTCCTCTCCTCGCTGCTGAGCACCATAACCTTTGTGCTCCTCCAGAGCTAGTATTTTCTGCAGAAAGTTTGGGGCTGCATAAACTAATGATTTCTAATGAGCCTATTTTTCTTGTTGCTGAGAATTCCCGAGTAGCTCTCTGCATCCCGCATCACCCAGATGGCTGTGACCCAGCTGCGGGGGTCACAGCGTTTCCCCATGACACATTTCTGCATTTCTGATGACACTTAGCAGCTTTGCCTCCAGCCTAGCGCGGCCTGGGCTACAACCATTAATTTACTGTAAGTTGCTGATATTGTCACTGATGGTTTACATGCCGGGGCTCATATGCCTTTAGCCATCCAGATCGAAACGGTAACAGCTTGGATCTCATTTTTAATTGCGGTTTGAGAATAGCTGGCTGCTTATTTGTATAGGCAAAAATACTGGCACAGCCATCAGGCCATGAGCCATCACTCAGGCAGACCAACGCGAGGAACAGCTCAACTGCCACGTGCGTTGTCAGCGCCAGCATCATTCCTAATAATCATGTACTCCACGAAACATAATTTTTTGCGAGTCCTGTTCAAAAAAACAGATTGCGTTTCTGATAAACTCTGCCAACAAGGTATTTAACAGGGCTGCGCTGGCTCTAATGTCCCCCTTTTGTATCCTTTTGGAGACAAGGATAGATCCATCACCCTCATGACAAGCAAACGTGGAGGCTGCAGACACTCCATGAAATAAATTGGGACTGGCAGGCGAAGTGCTTGAACTGACGGCGCCGGAACCGCCGGCTCCATCGCTCGGCTGATGCAAAAACAAGCGGCCACAACCACGCCGCTGCCCTCCCGCTGCCCTCCCGCTGCTTTGGATAATTCTTTGTCCCCCCCTAACTGCTTCGGCCCCACTGCAGTGCCAAACTGCTACAGCACCCTCAGGAGAGGGTGGCCCACCAGCCCCAAAGCTCTTGACCGCATCTTGGACTTGGTGAAAGGGAGGGGAAAAGAGCTTACGATATGGGCTAAAAATAAAATGACAAAAAATAGAAAGCAAAACTTGCTGCTAAGACTTAAGTATGGAATTAAATAAGTATTTGTCACGAGGCAGCTTGCGAGTAGCATTTCCAGACATTGTTAAACACGGTGAAGTAGGAGGAAGCGTGACCTTGACACTGGGCAGAAAGACACTAGCTGTAGAGCAGGGTCTTCCATGAGTGACCACCCCATGGTCTGCCTGCTCGTAGGACAGAGCAGTGCCATGCACGGGGCGTCTGCTGCTAAAGACGCTGCTTCTGCAGCCACGCAAGGAGCAGCAGCGTGGTGGGAACCCACAGCCATGGCCAGGCCCCACGGCAGGGCAGGGGGCACCTGGGGAAGCGCAGAGCAGCCAGACAAACCATCACTGCAAAGGGACCAGGAGAACCAGCTAAACATTAAACACGACCTGCTTATTTGGACAATAAAAAGGTGGGAAATCATCAACAGGTTTCACAAGCTAATCACAGCAAACAAATCTGCCTTTCTCTCTTGACAGGATAATTAGCGTGGAGGCAAAGGGGAGCCGTAGATGTGATATATATTGGCTCAGAAAAACTCTTGACACCATCCTATTTAACTTTCATATAAGCAAATTAAGGAAATGGAAACTAAATGAAACCAGGCTGCAAATTGCACTTTCCAAATGGTTACCTGCAGGTGACCATCAAATACAGCTGTCCTGTCCGGTCTTCCTGCTGGCAGGATGCACATCTCGTGTCCCAAACTGCATGGCAGCACGAGCACGCTGGGCAACAGGATCACCGCTCCGACGAGCTCCCCAAACGGGAGGAACGGCCCCAAATGAGCACGGGGAAATTCAGTAAGGCCCTTTGTGGAACACGGCAGCCCAGCAGCTCGACCACATGTTGGCTGTTGCTCCGAGCCTCCCCGGAGCCCTCTGCTTCCTTGTTCAAGGAGAGAGACAACCCCTTTCCTGGTGAATCCTTTTGCTGAGCCTGCCTGGGGGCTTTTCCTTGTGCTTAAAACTAAGCGATCATTTCCAGCAACACGTGTGCCTGTCGGGCCTCACTTGCAGGCCGGGTGCTGCGTGCTCAGCCCTGCTCAGCTCACGGGGACCGAGGAGCCTCCGTTCCTCCCCAGGCCACAAATGCTCAAGGGACTTCTGCAAGTGAGACCAAGTCCTAAATAATTTAAGTTCTTTTCTAAATTCGAACCCTACCTATAAGTTTTCCCCTCTTTTTGCAGGTATATTCTACTATTTAGCGAGATCTTGCCCTTAAAATGCTACAAACAGTAGATAAATAATTTAAAGAAAAGCAAATAGGTGCTTTGTCGGAGTACCCAGCTGTTCAGCCATCCGGCTGGGTGTACTGGACTGGGGAGAGCCGAGGGCTGCGCACAGACCTGATTGCCCATTAAGGAGGCCCACATCTCACCCTGCTGCAATCAAGGTTCTCCGGAGAATTAAGCATTATGCCCACGTGTAATATGTCAGTTATTTGCCAGCAGGGGAAACACTGCAAGAAGTGAATGAGTTTTACTCTGTTCACTGACATTACTAATGACTCATGCAGGATTATGGGTAACAAACCTTTGAAATGAGAGGTTGAGTTGTACACTACATTATACATCTGAATTTCATGGTATATTAGTGACAGTGATTGGTAATACAATATGATGGGAAATTGCTAACATCAGAGAGAAGTTAATACGATGCACTGCAATTTCTCAAAGGGTTCTGTACTTTTCCTAGCACCACCCATAATCTGCTCATTACTGTTTGGCAAAGAGCAATTCCTCTAGGGGAGTGAGGGGCACCAGCACTCTGACAGCTGGTCATAAATTTGAATACAAGATATGTAATCTGAAATGTTCATGTTTCCATGGATCGTTACCCAATTGTATCTCCTCTAAGAAGCAGGGGATTTTTTTTAACATCCAGAGACAGTTTGTTCCTGCCGATATTTTCTTTCTCCAGATAAATCTGGTGCCAGCCAGTGTCCTGTAGCATTGTTTTCCATTCTTCTTCCATTGAAATGGTTGATACAGTCTATACACACATTAACTAAACACCACTTAATGGGGCGTAACTAAGAAGAATGAATATGAGTGCAAAATGCCTCACGTAATGTGTTTAATTTACAAACGTGACAGCAGATCTGTTTTTTTACAGACTCTGCAAACCTTGTGGCCACAGGAGCCTCCTCTCATTCCTGTTCCAAACAGGCAGCATAAGCAAAGGCTTCAACTCTTTACTTGATATCAACCTGCAATATTTTGGGCTGCTTCACAAGGCTAGCCAAAGTCCTTCTGGCTTTCTCCATCTCTAGAAGATCTGGTGTTTCCTGAGGGACAAGCCCAGGATTAGAGAGGAGCATCCTGGAATAACGGCCCCAAAGACCAAAGCCCACATTTCCACCTAGGAGATGCCAAGAACACTGCTTTTCCCAGGGAACTGGCGAGCCAAGGAGGGACCACCAGCCTCCAGACCTTGTCTGTACAAAGTCCAGTAGGATACTGAGGTCAGTGGGTCTGAGACTGAAGCAAAGTCAACAGGCACCCGCTCCTCCATGCCCCTGCTCCCCTTCCACTGCTCTCTTCTACACATTTGATAGCACAACATCCTCAGCTGAGCAAACGTCTCCAATGGCTGTTTGTACAAAACGGCCCCCAAAGGGGAGGCTTCACCTCCTAGACATCCCTGGTGCTCCTTTGAAATAGATCAAAGATGAAGGACTTGCACAGCCCGCCACTGACCCCATCCAGCTTTCATGCCAAAGAAACGGGGTTTAAGGACTGTATTAGTCACCTTAGTTCTGCTTTTTCTGGAAAAGCTCCTGGAGGGAGTCCCAAAACACTGTGTGTGGCAAACCCATTGAAAGACTTAGTGGAGATCCCGTCAGCGGGTAGGATTGGAAGTGGATGGTAGTTATGACATGTGGATGGAAGACAGTATCTCCCTCCAGCATTAAATTCAAGCCCTGACCTTTTCCAACATAATGACTAACTCAACCTTTACATAATAATGTGTGTGATATTTGGAGAGTATAACATATGTGTCATTTTAATTAATTGAGCAGAAATAGATTTGCAGGAGAAAAATGAATTAGCCAATCAGCAATCACCCTTCTATCTATTTGATGTCAGAATAATTAGTTTATTCTCCTAATCTCTTGACTCCTCTAGAAATCATAACCTTGCTGACCTCCACGAGAAAAGGAGCTTATTTAAATAGAGCCATAATTGTCCTCTGTGTGCATTATCAGCTAGTTCCATTTTTATTAAGGTAATCTTATCCCTCCTTATAATGTCTTTCTCTGAAGAGCTGACCCAAAGCCCAGAAAAGACTGTAGGAATTTGCTCCATAACATCAGTTTACTTTAGATCAAAACCATGGTCAGCAGAACCCTTCCTCCTAGAAGACCAATTCATCCTGTTGGCTGGGGAAGCAGCAATAATTCTCCTGCTGTTCAATCTGTCCGTGAACAGCAATATTCAGGCATGTGTCCTGACATTGTCAGTTGCAGACTGTTACCAACTAGCAAATGCTTAAACAAGATCACAATTTGTTCCAGAATGATAAAATGACCCTACAAAGTGAATTACACTGTGAAAAATAAATGTAAAATACTGTGTAGATGCACAAATGATTATTTCATTATCTGGCCAATGTATGAACGACAGATACAAATTGTTCCAATCATAGCGTGATGAAAGAGTAATGAACAATGGGTTCTTGAATGAGCACAGGAAGAAAATAATGAATTGCAGTTTAAATGAAATCAGAAGTCAATGGACTGGATCACAGACTGTCCTTCAGACACAGGAATTCTGCAGGAGTTAAACACTGTCTTTTGGAGAGATGTCCTTTAAAGGGAAGGCACCTCAGTGGGTCAGAGAGACACAAACACGATGAGCTTGGCCACCAGCAGCTGGATTGGAGCACTGTTTTTCCTGCTGCTTTGCTATTCCATACAGTGATCTACTGACTAACAGCAGTTTCCACTCTGCAAAGTCAACAGATAGTTTGTACTTTCGCCTTTTCCCTATTTTGACCTTGTTTTTCTTCTGTTACTCCATTATTTTTACGTAACATCTGAGGATATCTCTTGTCCATCACTTAGGTGTAGGATGGAGACCAGGACACCAAAAGCTTCTGGTAAAGACAGGGTGAGCGACAGAGAAATGATACAGGCAGCAAAGGCTCCCTTGCTTGTTGTTGTTGGAAATATTTCTGCAGTGGCCAATTCTTTCCCTTCTATTTTATTTCATGCCAATAAACCAAGACTTATGATTTCTAACACTATTTTCAAAGAAACGTGTTGCATTTCGTGCATCATATCCATCTATCTCAGTGTCTATCATAGCATCAGGTTAGACCTGCATTGAGACATACATTTCACTTGTGAGCAGAAGGCACCTGACCACTTCAGCTTGCTCTACAGAATTGCTTTACACTTTAATGACATCTTCCTTTAGAAATAGCCCATGGAAACTAGCTGGTTTACAGGCCAAGCTCAAACACTGACCATAAATCTTCTCCTGCCATAAACTATCAGCACTCGGTGTGTTACCTGCCACGGGGAAGCAGGGCAGGGACATCCTGCAAGCCCAGGTGCTCTATAACCCTCAGGCATTCAAAAACAAGACAGCTCCAAATCCAGCAACCCTGAGCCCCATCAAAAGCCGGAGACGAGGACAGTGGAGTGAAAAGCAGGGGAAAACAGGTTTTTCCTCACCTTGCAGAGGGCAATAAATGCTTCTTGGAGGGAAAGCAAAGTAGCATCTCTGCTGAGCAAGTCCCTGGCAGTTAACTGAACTGCCTCCCAGTGATCCGTGATGCTAAAAGCAGGATCCCCTGGGCCAGCCTCCCTGCAAGGCCGCGACAGTGCACACGGGTCCAGCCAGCCCACCCCAGCACCCGCAGCCCATGCAGCTATAGACCAGCATCAACGTGTAGGCAGCAGGGTAAAACCCCTGCCTGGGGACAGGGCTGGATCTCCAGAGAAAAGCTGCTCTCATTCACACTTGGTTTAATCATAGCCCCCATGATGAGGCGTTCACCGAAACCATCCTGGCATCAGGCTCCAAAACAAGGTGGGCCAATGCACTAAGTTCTTGCCAGGTTGCTGTCACACCTCCCACCTTCTTCTGGGTCTCAGGTCACCTTCACTGAATCCTTTGCTGCTACCTCCACGCTGTCACCTCAACTTGGTGTCAGCCAGGTCACTTGGCTGAGTGGAAGTGCAAACATCTGTCTCTAACGAGTCACCCATCTATAACCTCAGTCCTGAAATCGAACGGAAAGTACAACCTAGAAGAGGGAGAACGGGCAGTGCTGCCTCTGCTGCTTTCCAATATCATGTCACTGCAGGGTGAAAATACATGGCACAGTGCCTTGGATATCGGAAGGGCCTGGGATGGAAATGGACATGTGCAAGATGCCCCCCATTCCCACCTCTCTGGCTCTGGTCCCTCCCGTTTAGCTCCACGATGATCAATAGCACTTTGTGCTCCGAGATGCCTGGGCTTCGGAAAGACTTCGGTCAGTCTGAAAGTGTCACGGAGATGAAGGAGCGAGCATCAGCAAGAGCACAGGGTGTAAATGGAAAAACAAAACGCATTAGCGGGGAGCCAGTGTGAGGCTGTGACCTGGCATGGGGTCCAAGGACAGCCTGGCAGCGGGTCCCGGGGCTCACAGCACCCAACACTGGCCCCACTCGGCTCCCTCGCCCACAGCTCAGTGGCCGCAGGGCACAGCTGGTGCCCAGCTCATCCTCCACGTGGCCTACGGTATTTTGGCTCCAACACTTTTGTTATCCCAGTACTTAAGATGCCACCAGCACTGGTGCAGTCCCCAAGGCCAGCTAGTGCCACCTTGGTGCCACCCCAGACCCTCTGCTGATGCGGATTAACGGGGGAGGACAGGCCCGAGCATCCCCGTGAGCTGATTCCCATCCAGGCAGCACGGCTTGCACTGGAGATGCAGCAGCCACCAGATGTTCAAGTGCAACATCTGTATCCGGCACCAAGCGGGAGCCACATCAGGGAGCTGGGGAAGGTTGGCATCCCCTGGCCTTGTAGCTCATCCGTCCTGCTTCTCAGACCTGGGAGGCTGAAAGGAAACTTAAAAACTGCCACTCGCAGCCAGCGATTCAATCAATGTCACTGGCCGAGCCGATTCCCCCCTGCACGGACCCTTCGCCTCTTGAAAA